>VRMD01001636.1:0-16090 GCA_009872375.1 Sminthurides bifidus | reverse complement strand
AACATTACCAGCAAAAATTGTATTAGTATCTCGTATCCCCATTCTACTCTGATGTTTGCAAATTTCCCATTAGTCATACGGAGCGATGACGTGGCATGATCTTCGAATGTTCTTCAATCTTGTCTCTTTACTTGGGGGATGATTTTGGGTTGGAGGAGTGAGTGCTTGAGAGACTGAAGATGTAGAAGTGACAATGGCTATGTTACATCCTACCTGATTTTGAAAAGGGTGTTGCTCCCGCAACACAATACAAGCTGAAGATGAAAAATTTCTATTCAACATGGCATTCTCACGACTGCATCGAAATCTATAAAGAGCGGTTGCGAGAGATGATCGACCTCGTTTTTACAGTAACGGTCGAGTGATTCTCCTACCCTGCGGTGGTTACAGAGAGAAAAGGAACCGCATTCCTTTCCTTTTGTAGTAAGAGATTGCCTGAGGGCTTTTATTGTGTTCTCGCTCCGCTCGCATGTTGAAATGCTTGCAGCTCAGTAAAATTGAGACAGAATTTTTCTTTAAAAGAAGGTGATTGTACACTTTAAGAAAATTTAACACAGGGATGATGATGCAGATGAAGAAGATGCCGATCTAGGACAGGCTGCCCTGTCCTGATTGGTTACAAATCCAGTTCTCAGGGATCTTCAATAGAAGTAAAGGGGATTTCATACCTCTGCACTAGGGAGAAGATGTCTCTAAGATTTTTACATTACAACAATGTATTGCGACCAGAACCATGAGGAGGGAAGCATCGTAATGCTTTAACATGTCACAACAATGATGGAGGAATGAAGAGCTTTCGCTAACACTTGTACACACAGAGTTCTGAGTCTGGATTTTAACACCGTGAAGTAAACTTCCTCTCCCTTCTCTCAAGTACTTATGGACTATAATTTCAAATTCTATAGACTCAATTTTGACAAAAATTTTGAAAATTCGTGTTGTGTTTTACATTAAAATGCTCGCAATAATTTTAGGGACCGAATGATGTGACTCTGAGGTTCTAATCATTTTACATTGAGTTTTGAGGAACGTTTGAAATTTACAAAAGCGGAATGAAAGGAAAGTACAATTTCAAGCAGTGTAAGACTGCGTTCTGTTATTGAGTGCTTATGGCCTGTCTGTGATCTTAGTGCAAAGCTGTGTGTGAGTGGTGTGTAATTATTCTACAGTCTCTAAGGTCTTATGTTTATCTTATTATTATTTTACTACCACGATTAAACACCCGTTCCTTCCAAGGGGATTTAGAATCCTAAACGCATTACCGATGAATTCGTTGCCCTTGTCTGAGCGAAAAGTTACAGCGTGCTATGGGTTTGTAACTAATTAGCAATGATGACAGTTTTCTAAGTTAACTTGAGTTGGGATAACTATGCTATGCTTAACAGATCATGGAGGTTACACTATACTGTCTGCCTCGGGCTAAATACACGAATGAAGAAAACGGATTTCGTTATTTTGCTAGGACTTAGAGTTCCTCCAGAATAACACTGAAATTCTAGTTGTAGGTACAATGGTGATGTTAATTTCTGTTGACCGTTCACTTTTAGCTTTTGACTTTTACAGTTGACTGAATGAAATGTAACTCGATTATCGAGGGTCTATGATCTTATCAGAAACCAAAGTTCTACTTTGTAGTTTTTTGAGATTGGCTTTGGATTTAACGGGCTAATTAAAATTCAGGTTCAGTCTACAAACGTTTCCACACCAATAGTTCTAAGTACTAATTCTTACTAACTAATTCCTTACATACTAGAATGAAAGATTTGAAAGATGTTTTTTGAGTTTTACATGTTAGATAGAGGAAAAGGAAAATTTAAACTACTTATTATTTTTGCTCGTTATGATTTTTCTTTCTTTTTATATTATCATGATTGATATTTTATTTACTACCTTTGACGCATGGTTCCGCTGGATTTTTTCCTATTTTAAAAGGAAGGCTTAAGGTATTGGTGAGTTAATTATAGTTCTTAATAATAGAAGGAGTATTTTACTTACTATTAGATGATGATAGTAAAGATAGAAGAACACGTTGCTTTGTGAAGTCTCTTACTGCTTTGCAGGTGACAGATGTTCGAATAATCATTCAGGAGAAAACTAAAAGAAAACTTTTACATCCTGGCGCATGATGTCTTGAGAGATTCTTGTTTAATAATTGCAAGATTTTAAACACAACCGGAAAAAGGAAATTTTCGTCAAGGAGAGAGGGTAGAGGTTGGAACAGGTTCAGATTCAATTGGGTCTGATTTGACCGTGCTACTGTCAGGTTTAAACTGCTTACAATTTTTTATTTCGCTCAGAAAGAAGATGTCATGGTAGTCAGTTGTCACTGTCGAAGTGGTATTGCAGAAATATTCATTTGCTATTTCTGAAAAAGTGACAGGTTCAGTTTTGACTGAGACGGGAGGGCTCGAAGTGTTTCGTAATTGATTATCAGCGTCGTAGATTTTGTCAATATGGTACGATCGCACCAATGCTTGAGGATTCGAAGGATCTGATTCAAGCAATTCACGCTGTTTAGCAGTAAGAGTAAACACTTGATTGATCTGATATCTGAAGGAGGTGAGAGTCGGGCTGAGAGGAAATAAAATTGAGTGCGAGTGTTATGTTCGCGTCTGCAATCAAAGAAGTAAACTCTGTCGAATCAATGCTAGGTGATGTATTGCCCAAAAATAATCGATTCGGAAAGACAGTGAGTTTACGATCTATTTTAAAATATTCAAGAAAATCTGAAACCGTAGCACTTTTGAAATCAATTGTTGATTTTTTTTCGAGACTTTGATGGAGAGGGTAGCAACGATGAAATAGTAGCATCTTTTATTGCAATTCTATACTCTTCTATTCCTTATAGCCTAGAGTAATCTGATTTTACCGTAATAACGCAATACTCTTTTACACCAGCTTGAAACGTCATGCAGAAGAAAGAAGTGAACATTGCGTAGAGCGCGGGAGAAGAATGTTCGTGGTTTTCGAGTTTCTTTTGGAAAAGTTGATATTCGTCAATTAAATGTGGATAATTTGGAATTTCAAAATCCAAATTTTTTACCTTCTGAAGTTCAGTTACGAACTGCGAAACTTCATGCAAGAGTGCTTCATGTTATTTCAACAAACTTAGACTGGAATAGATTGCTGGACAAGAAGGACAGTAATGATTCATTCCACGAGTGGAATGAATGAAGTTCTTGTGATAAAGATACTGCTCCATTTCGGTGAAAAACAGCTTGCAAAATGAGCAAAGTATAAGCATGTCTATCTGAATCAAAAAGAAGAATTTACAAATCAAATTCATCACAATTTAAATCCACATCAAGACAGGAAAACACTACTGTTTATCTTTGTCATTGGATTGACTGAAATTGTGCCTTTGCTGCAATCGATTTAATCTTTTTTAAACTCTAGTGGTCTCGTATTCCATTATGACATTTGATAGTTCGCGCTTAAGGTTCGTGGAACCTGGACTAAGGGATTTTATAGAGGGTTGATAGCACAAATCTTCTTCATCGATTAGCTTCTTAATGTGAGTGTTCAACATTAAGTTGAGACACTCAAGCTTAGCTTTCGCTTCGTTACACGAATTGAAAAGATCAGACACTACGTATGGCGTTTCTTTGATAGCGTATTTGTGAAATTGAATTCTGATGTCTGGAGGGATAATGGATTTGGCTAATTTTAGTTCAGTTTTGGAGAAGGGTGCTGCAAAAGTGTTGACAGCTTTTGGAATTTGAGTCCAATCAGTTTTAAGTTTGACTGGTAATTTGTCAAATAGATCACGATGTCGCCTGATCGAAAAGATGAAATAGGTCATATAACTATTTGAATTGAAAACGGGGTGTAAAATTGTACAGTTTTCTCCTGCAAAATGTGAGCCTTCAAAGCGTAGTAAGGTGGCTCCAGAGTTTTGACTGAATAGAAGGAATTCAAGTTCAAAGGGAGAAATTAAAGTTTCACAAAACGCCACTGCTCTCAAAGTAGGCTTGCCTTTGCCATACGTAGTTACATTCTCAGGAATGCATTCATCTATAATTAGAATAGCTTCGCCATTTTTTGTTTGCAAGTTTGAATTAGCGTGATCGTAAACATTTTTGAACAAGGAGTGCTCTCTGAGCATGTGTTCGTAAAGAAAGCTGTTAGAAACAAACGCTGTTGGACACAGAGAGCAAAACGGAAGGTCTTTTATTGTGTGGTTCCCTATACCATGGATTTGAAAGAAGTGAGATACTGCAAGTATGGTAGCACTAAAGGCAATGTTACAATATTTGCAAAAATAGACTGAATTTTCTGCGGGCTCTTGGAATACAGCCAGGATTGTAGTATCAGAAAGAGAGGACTTAATCTTTAAATCGCTACGTAAAGTGTAGAGGCCTGATGTCATTGTAGCTATGGCGTCCATTTTTCGCAAAGGAAATTAAAACGTACCTTGAGTATAGCAATTCTCAGAAGAATTTTAAAAATTTGAGAGATTTTTTGAAAGATGCACTGCACAAAACTTTTGAAGGATGGTTGAATTCCGACTGCAGCTGGCCTTGGTTGAATGAAGTGTATTTATGCAGTTTTTTCGAGAAATAGTGAAACGTTTGCATTGCACAAATTTGTGTTGGCCAAAGAAGTGCATAAGTGTTTAAAGAGAGTTGGTTGAGGGTTCTGTGCAATGGATTTCAAAAGAGATTCAGAAGAGAGAGTTGTTTTGAAAGGAGGTTGATACTATTAAAGGTTCAATGGCCCCCAGTTCTCTAATAATGAGCAAGAGTCTCACTGTGTCTTGTGCCAAATGCAAAGACATTTCAGAACGAATCTCTTCGTGCAAGTGAGGTTCTGCTGGGGGTTGGCTTGCTCAGTCCCGTAAGGAGTACAAACTTGCCGTGTTCTTGCTGAGTGAAACAAATGATGGGCTAGAGTTGCAGCAACACATGTCATGGAGTGTATGCAATCTTTCGGCGTGAAAGGCAAAGGGATGGCGTAAGGGTTGCTGCCTAACGCTATATTACTTAACTCAAGCAAAAGAGATTGTGGAATAAGTTTCGAAATTTGCGGCAGTTCTGAGTACGGAAGCGGTGTGATGTAGGGGTTGACGTAATGGTCTACAGTCCTAAATAGCCTGATTGAGTATCCGAGTTGGTCAAAGATTTCCCTATGCAAGTTTCGTCTTAACAGATGCATGACGAAATGATCGTCGCTTGAAGGCTTGTACTGTTCGTTGATGATGGTTGGAATGGATAATGGGATAGGATTCAAACAAATAAGAGTCTGCTGCTGATTTCCACAATATGGTTGCATAGAGCAATAAAAGTGGCTTGAAAAGAGAGTTGGGAACGCCAAACTACGTGGGCTTGGCTGACCCTTATAGTATGTTATTGCCGCTTTGGGGATATGGTTGGAATTAATCTCAATAGGCGTTCCTTGTGGGTAGGTTGTAAGTCTTTTAATTATGTGGTGTAAGATAATGTTATGGGAACCATGATGCTCATAGATGTGGACTTAGAGGTATTCAAGCGCAGAATATGCTACGGACGTACAGCCTGGGCAGGGAAAAAGAGTGGATAAAGTAATATTACCCTTCCCATGCACTGAGTAATGATGTTCAATTAGGAGCAACGAAGAGTTGAATAGTAAACTACATGGCGTACATTGAAAGAGAGAGAGGTCCCCTTCCTGTACAAGAAGTAGTTTTACTGTTTCGAGAGTGAGAGGGCAATTCGCCATTCGGTTATTTGTTTCAAAGAGGTGAATATTGTGATGGAAATTATTGAACATGCTGAGAGAGAGAGTGGCTTTCAGGTACTTTTGAAAGTCAAATGAAAGTTAGCTTCAAGGATTTGTAAGGAGGTGATTATTGCAATCAAGGAGAGTGAGTCAACCTATGTAATGATTCTACTGTGACTCACTTGAAAGGTGGTGATGAGCCAATAAATCATACAGTTTGCTTCGCTCACGTCGTGCTTTAAACCTGATGGTGCGCTGCGTAGATTGCAATTCAACTTACTTTTGTACTTTTTGCTCTTTCAATCTAATGGTTGTAGGGTCCGCAACATTCACTCTGTACTTCAAGGATGCAATTTTCAGCTTTAACTGGGTGAGTTGGATGTCGATGCTCGGATTCCTGTCAATGCTAACTGGCTTGTTCTTTGCCAAGTCTTTCGCTTCGTCCTTGCAGTGGTTTAACAGGTTCAGGATTGATGAGAGTGGTAGGAGGGAGGAAAACTTGATTGTGTAGTAGACGTTAAACTTTTGGTAAATCCTGTTAGCAATGTCTTTCTCGTCAGAAAGACCCAGTCGTTCAGCCAATTGAAGCAAACTAAATGTGGCTGGATAAACAGATGTGTGATTGGATTGCTTGTACTGGTTCCAATCAGCTTCTAATCGTGCTTGAGATTTTGAGCAACCGTATACGGTAATAAGCCGTTGCTCTATTGTTTTGAGCTGTTCATCAAATTGATTTTGGTGTGTAAGTTTGGCATAAAGGCGATGGTAAGGGAAATACACTGCCGGGACTCGACCGAGCCTTGAATGTAGTGTTGAAATCTTTTGTTGAGGAGTTAACTATTGCGGTTGGGTCTGGCCCTGGCTCGAAGTATGACATAGCGTCAGGGGAGATTTTGTGCCTTTAACTCAAACCTATTAGATTTCAGCCTGTGTACAGCCCTTCTGTACTTTGTCTTTAGTTTATCAAACACTTCCCGAGCTACAAAGCTTTCCCCTAACTGATTCACCGTGGATATTGTGGTGGTGCTAGAGGGGCGTTGTTCTGCTTTGACTGTCGAGAGAGAAGGAACTAATCCTACGGCAGGAGTTGATGCTGAGGATGGATGTGAAAATTGATAGTTAGGGAAGCTTCAATTCTCGCTATGCCAGTCCACAAATTCCCGTAGTTGCTCTAATGTACTCACGTTTTTCAAACGTGCTAAAAGAAAAAGTTGACCGTCTAATTTAGTCAATATGGAGTGGAGAACTGACTGCGGATCAATTTCTACTATCCTGCCGATAAAGCTGGCTTCGAGTACGAAACTGTCCAAAGACTCAGAATCTGATGATTTCAGCTGGTAGAACTGCGACTGGATTTTATGCTTGGGAAAATTGAATAAGAATTTTTGATTAAGTAGGATATTACACTTCTCCCACGCCTGCTTTGAGTTTAACCTAGTTTCTACTCCGTCTATAGTTTCTATCCAGAAGCTTTCCTTATTTAAGCGAAAGTATAGGTTAAGGGGTGGTCGTAAATAATTCACTATCTGGCCTAATTGTGCTTCAGGAGTTAATAGACAGAACGTGGTTTCAAATCGCCCCAAATAATCTGTGAATGAATAGTATTGGTGGTGGAGTTTAGGATCAAAAACTTCAAGACTTTTCTCCATTTAGTCTAGCTTTGAACGAATTGAGTTTTTGTTTTCAAAATGTGTCTCAAAAGGCGCCTATCCCTCGGGTATAAATTTTCTGGTTGCTCCGAACGAACTTACGAGAAACTACGCATTAGCTATTGCATAAGGCAATGGCTAACAGAAGCTTCTAGGTATTATTGGAAAGTACTAATTCTGGGACTAGAAGGTATTATTGGTGGAATCGGGTTCGTCCAAGACTGCAGATAAAACTCGGGTAACAGAATTTGATCAAGGCTTTATGATAGCGAGTCTCGTTCTAAAACCCTTGGGAATGAGTTCCAGGGTGAAGTGGGGAGAAAAATTTTCAATTCAACACCTTACCTTTAAAGTCGAGAACGTACTGGCCCTAGCTAGTGGACTGTAGGGAATGCCCGTTACCTCATTCCTGTGTCGAAGCACCGCAAAAGGGACCCTACGGGAGGCTGAGAGACGGGTTTAGCCTGCCATCCTGAGTTTTGGAAACGAACTAAAAAAAAATTTGATCGAGCACGGTTGGAACGAGCTAAGAAACCCGTAGGCTGGGGTGTAGATTTTTAAATCGGTACTTGACTGAATTATTTTTAAAATTTATCACTCCGGGAACGTTACCAGTTCGCTAACCGTCTGTCACCAAGTAACGCCAGAGCTGTGACGTGGTTGTGAGTGAAGGGATGTTTGCCTTTACCGACTGGGGATGTGTTTTAATAAAACTACAAGGGGCACGCCACTGCCGGTCGCTGTGATAGCGTAAGGCCGCGTTTGGCTGAGAGGATGTGTGCCGAACAATGTACCTAGAGTGAGAGACTGAGACTGGGGCAAAATAAGATTCTTCTCAATCGAAGAAGTTTTCTTTATTACAAAGAGAGTAGAAGTAATTTACGGGGTTTACAAGGCCAGAGGGGCAATAGTAACAGGTGTTGCACTGAATCAGGGCTCAAATGGAAGGCCCGGAACTGCAGTTTTTCCAGCGGTATTTATACCCCTGGAGAACCTGCAGTTAGGTAACAAACTGCGCATTTAGCAGCTCAAGGTGACACGTACAAGGCTGATGTTTGCAAATTTCCCATTAGTCATACGGAGCGATGACGTGACATGATTTTCGAATGTTCTTGAATCTTGTCTCTTTACTTGGGGGATGATTTTGGGTTGGAGGAGTGAGTGCTTGAGAGACTGACGATGTAGAAGTGATAATGGCTATGTTATAATATAGTTGCAGTGACTACGTGACACTTACAACGGGTAGGTCTACGTACCCGACGACTGGTTCCACTTTTCCACTTTCATTCACATATATTAAACGAGCGTTTCATTATGTACATGCAATGTATTCCAAATCCCTATTTATTTAGTATAGTAGGCAGATGGGAGACGGAGAAAAAAATTGAAAAGTCGGAAAGGCCCTTTAGCATGCTAATCCCCGGCCTACTTCCCATCTGTTGAAAGAAAAGTGCAGTCCTATACTAATAAAAATATCATTGCGCAGAAAAGTAAAATGTCAGTCAAAGCGTGTTACTCGGTCCCCACAACCGATGATAAATATCTGAGGGCCCTTGGAGGTGTACATATACACATACGGAGGTTAAATACACTAATTGCAATAGTATAAGCACCACAGACACTCAAAATGTTTATTGGATTCGATAAAAAAGGGTAATCGATGAACGACAATTTCCGGCAAAAGTAGGGCCAACACGAGTAACGTTTCCCTATTTCGATTCAAAATCCGTCTTCTTGTCAGCTAAAGTGTTTTACTTCGACAATCGTAGTTGGACAAATTCATTCGAACGCGATTGAAACTTGTTCTCATGCTATGGTTACCACGCTGAAGCTAATTCTGAAATAAGTTTCCCTCAGTTTTGACGACGTAAACTTGCTTGTATCCTAACACAAGTATACTCATTTTGTAGCCATTGAAGTCGTCTTTCGAATGAAATGCCATTTATTGCGTTTGAAATCGGTTTCACGGAGCTGTGACAGTTAACTTTGAGGCATTCTCACCCTGGAAGTAATGGTTAAAACTGTTAGATCATAATGGGACTTTCTTTACAGCTCCCGAACGCATGATTCAAAATCAATAATATTCAAATTTTTCTGAGTCCTTGAGATGCTCTTTCGAATGAGCCATGTCTTGTCCCAATCCAACGCTTACTTGCTGAAAAAAGCTGTCGTCAAAAATCCGACCATCAGGTCCATATGCTAGCTACCGCTAGTGAATAAAACAAGGTTTTTTAATTTGGGAAGATAGGCAGTTTGCCGGGGAACAGACTTTCCATTGGTACCTCGAGTTTATTGTAACTGCCACTATTGTAACTGCGAGACTCTACTGTACTTGAATTGCGTCATCTTTGCTCAAAGTTAGCCCATTAAACTTAATACTAGCATCATCTAGTACTGTAGCTTTCCCGCTCTTTATCAATTTGTCATGGCGGCTCTCAACCTTTCATGCAATTCATTATCAGCTGACAGCATAAAAAGCTCTTTTCCTTTTGGCTCACTTATTTCTTTTGATTCAATCACAGGTTCTGTGGCTTCAGCTTCTTTTGGTATTTGATCTTCTATTTTTGGTTTAGGTTCAAGCTGCTCCAACTTTTGATGGCGAACAGTTAAAAACTGGTAACTTTCCTCGCTAATGATCCTCCACCGTTTGCTCATTTTCAAGCAGAACAGCAGCAATTTCATTACAGACGGAAGTAAAAATATTGTTGATATTCTGCGTCTAAGCAGCCGAAAGTTTTGCAATAGAAACTTTTTTGCGTTTTTTACACTGAAAATCTTTTTGGCGGCAGTCTTTAACACACGCTTATGCTTCTTAATAATACGTTGCTCCTTGCTGCTTTCAGCTAATTTCGGTACGTTTAAAAAGCATTCAAATAATAACTCAATCTTATCGTCTTGTCTTCAATAAGCTTGGGAAGCAAAACTTTAAACTTATTCACGGATTTCTGTTTTAAGACCGCCTTTAACAATTCACAATCTTCTGGAGACATCATATTGCCGTATATATTGTAGTGTCATCGTCACCGGGATAAAGTCTGTCTCTTAATCTGTACTTGTCAGGTGTAGTGGCACAAAAATCAAATAACAGATAACCGTGAGGCTTGCTAGTAGCTAACTTGTATGCATCTGGTACGTATTTAATGTTTCCTGGGGCAAAGTTTTTGGCAACGTGAGTAACCAAGGATCGATAGCGCGGGAAATCAAAGTAGATTATGTATCTGTAACAGTCCAAGCTTAGGGTTAATAAAAAGCGTAGATTTCCGGACCGAGATTATGGAACAATACTAACCTGCAATTGTCAAGCAAACCTTTTGCCACTTCTCCGTAGAACGCACGTTGTAATGATATCACAAGGTTAAAATTCCAGTGATGTACTTTATTCACTAGCGGAGCTAAGTGTATGGTTTTCAACCACCGATTCTTGTGATCAAAATTCCGAGGTACAGTGTAGCTATGAGCACTCGATTGGCTCAAGCGTGGAACTCAATGAGTATTGGAGTGGCGCGTAATAAAAATTTTGGGAAGGGGGGTCAACGATGGTTACGCGTAACTAACTGGGGGATAAGAGTGAGGGGTGTATTGTTTGCACTTCCACAACTATGCTAACCAATAAAAACCTTCCTTTTTTAGAGCACCTATTCTATTATATTCGCTCCGCTAGTGTAGTACAACGTTATACGGTTTATTGTAGAAATAATCTGTGATTAACGCATGCGCTTCTTTGTTTTTCAACACTTCTAACTGATCGTCCAGAATAGCAAGACAGGGATCTTGAATTAACTTATCTGCCGCAACACGTTATCCACTAGCGTCACATTAGAATCTTCTTCAGCAAGCTGTACCAATCCGTCATTTAGCTTGTTATACACAAAAAGCACCTTAGAGACGGGCTTATTATAATACGTGGCCCGATTACGAATAAGCTCGTATATCAAGTGGGTTTTCCCAGACTGTGATGGTCCTAAAAATAGATTTGAAAAACTACTCACTTGTTACCCAAAATATGAAAGAACAACGTAGGCATTGCATTACGAAATAAAGCTCCGGTGAGATTTTTCAGTTTCGAATTCCCTCCGTTCTATTGCCATGGTTTGCCGGCCTAGGGCTTTAAATCATCAGCTGTGAATGAAGGCTGATCTGCAAGCCAGGGTTGACTGGCCTACGCTGTCACTACCTTGCGTACGGTACCGTGACTGGATTCGGCGTTCTATGTAGTTTGACATAGCAACATTAACCTTAAAAGTAATGATACTACTTCTTTCCTACTATTAGCAGAGATATTAGTAGAGCCAGTCACCGTAAGGTTGCTACCATTTTCCGCCGGGAGCTTCACTACTTTTTAGAAATGAAGCTTTAACCGTGAATTTCGAAGTATCGTTTTTGCTATTATCAGTATTTGTAAATTTTTCTAACTGCGAAGTCTTTTAATAACTTACCTCGTAATATCTGCTGTGCCAGTTTGGGTCGTTTTGTCAATAAACAATACGATTGATTCTCCAAATTAAGGATTTTTTATTTTGGGAAACTTTTGCTCACGTATACAGACATACTCGAATACGTAATTTCATTTAGTAGTTTATCGCCTTTTCTTTGCCGGACCAGCAGAACAAATAAGTCTATCAGGGTGATCACATATTAGGCACGATTCGCAATTAGTCCAGGTTGGCTTTACACGTTTCCGACACTTAATGCAATGTACGTTTGTGCATCCTGCATTTCACAATTATTCCCAGATTACCCTTCTATTAACCCTTGAAACAACCGTACAGCGCCTTGATGCTCACGTTATAAGTGCAAACGGCACAGATATCACAGTGTTTATTCCATTTAGCGACATACTTGTCACACCGTTGACAGCATCTGTAGTTCCGATTGTCCAACACAATAAGGTTCAAGCGTAATGTGGTAAAAAATCGCACAGGGGACCCATGTTTCCGCGACTTCGGTGCTGTTTGATCAAAAAAATGAGTTTGAGTGGTCATAATTCGCTTCATATCCAGTTCAGTAACCTATGGTAGAGCAACAGACGCTCTTACTGTTGTCAAAAGACTCGTGATCAGCATAATTGAACCTATAATCGCTCATCGTCAGATATTCGTTTACTTTAGCTATATGACCCACCAAAAAGTAAGGAGCCACCCAGATAACTGGAAGAACATATTAACTTTTACCAAATCATGCCGATTAAAACGTCCAAGCAATCCAGAGTATTATAACGTGCTTTCTACTTCCGAAGATTCGCAAACTTTCTTCACATCTCTCTTTATCAACTCGTGAAGAGTAGAACTGGCTTGGCGCTGTAAGGTGGATCCATCAAAAGTAAAATCTTGACTTGGCTCTCAGTTAAAAACTTGCTGTACAGTTCATCTGATGCAGAAGTGGTTGCACATGTTGTAATGACATGCACTATCACGAAATTTTTCTACCTGAAATAAGCAATTGAACGCTATAAGACCCTCGAGCAAACTGTCAAAGCGTATCCCACGGCCTACACTTCTATATTTCATCACTCTCGAGCTTACCAAATGGTAATCAATGTCCATTCGCAAGGATTTGACCTCCGTGTCTAGTAGTATTTTATGAACTGTTCAGGTTCCCAAGCAAAGTACATGCCTGACACCCAGCTTCAGAATGACATTCCTGAAAAATAAATAGTTTCTGGATGATACATATACTGCGCTAATCCGGAATTGGATCGTTTATCCACAGTTTTTTACAAAAAGAACCATTGAACCACAGTGTAGGTTAACACGTCTTTAAGGCCACTTTTCATTTGTTGAAAGAAATCACGGTCTTACTTCTGCATTCTGCCTGCACTCCTTCGCTGACCTGAAAGCTGAACAATCGAAATATCGGCCCGAAAGTCCCTGTTTGTCAATCCGCTCGTAGCATTTTTGAGGTCCTAATAAACACAAGTAATGAATTAAACTTCGACACCAAACGCCATATTCCTATTACACCATTTGGCAGTGATCAAAGGTTTTTTGCCACTTAAACTTAACATGGCAGCCATCCTTCAGGAAATTGTCAACACAAACTACAGATTAAACTACTTCATCCTTGTGTGGGGAGAATAAGACTTTAAAATACTTTCACGTTACACTTTATTACTTCAATGACTTTTCTGAGACGAAGTTCACCACCTTGGTAACAAAATTGACTTCAAGTAATGTAACCCCGCCTTCTTTATTTATTAACTATACGGACTGAATTTCTGCAAGCGAATAGAAGTGAAGCAGGCAATAGTGACAAAACAACAATGGCCACGATTAATTTGAAAGTTGGCATGTATATTTTTGTGATAATACCCGGCTGGCAGCACTGGCCGTCAAAGCTTAGTATGGTTAATGCAGCAAAGCTTCTGGAAAAACCGTGTCTTCTGCTCTTTCCCTTCTAACCCGCTATCATTCTGTAGGTCATTCAAGGGCCATGTTGCCATTCTGAAAGTGTCGAAGTTACCCTTCTTGGCACAAACGAGAGGTGAAACTATAACCTACTTTACAATTGGTATTGCGATATTGCAAATTCGTAATATTATAAAACTTAAAGCCTGAAACGATCTATTCTGGCAGAGTCACGGAGATAACCACAGACATTTTCCCCGCTACAACCAGCAACTTGAAAACATTTGGGAGGGAGGAAGAGAAACTGCTGCTAAGTAACTTGGAAAGCTATTCAGAGTTGGTATGGAAGGTTTAATGAAAGAGGTTGGCCACCGAGAAGACGGTACTGTGACAGAGCCCCCATTGTTATTAAATGTATCCACCTCACCCATGTCGACAGTGTAACATCTCCCATCAGAGCCGAAACAGTAGACGCTGCCTCCTCGCCAATCTCTTTCCCAGACCCAGCCAGCCCGATTCTACTTTATGATGCCGACCCCCTTGCGGATGTTCAACATCCGTGTACGTCGTCACCACATCCAGCCAACAGATCAAATATGGATAACACAATCTGCTCCGACCCGGACGTTGAAATGTATATTTTGCCATCACTGACCATCCCAGCCTCTCCGTTCATCGGAACGGCATCATTAAGAGATGAGCGTGAGACAGATGGTATCAGCAACATGCATCATGTAACCCAGCCTATAAATATCGGAAACCTAATTAACGTGGAGAACAAATGCAGAAAAGGTGTGGGAGGTAGGCCTCCTGGAACCGGACGCGTTCCTCCAACCAAGCACAATGATGATGGTTTTTTTGTTCTTCGTCCAACTGCGTGACTTCATGCAACAATTAAAGTGAGTATCACCGGCATTATGTCAAAGTAAACGTTTATGTATCCAAAAAAAAATCTGCTAAAGTGTGGTCCTGTATTATTGCTTTGCCAAAACTCAGAGATGTTCTCCAGGCCTTTGCCAAAACTCAGGGATATTCTCCAGGCTTTTGCCAAAAGTCAGAAATTTTCTCCAGGCTTATGCCAAAACTCAGGAATGTTCTCCAGGCCTATGCCAAAACTCAGAGACCTTCTCCAGGCTTATGCCAAAACTCAGAGATCTTCTCCAGGCCTTTGCCAAAACTCAGAGACCTTCTCCAGGCCTACGCCAAAACTCAGAAATGTTCTCCAGGCTTATGCCAAAAATCAGAGACCTTCTCCAGGCCTTTGCCAAAACTCAGAAATTTTAATATTTGGCTGGCCTTAGACTCGTATAAAATGAAATGTTTAAGATAAGATGAGTAGTTATAGATTTTTGCCGAAGAATGTTTATTCACAATTCCACATAAAACTGTATGACACAGGTCAGACATACATCCTATGCGGAGGACCCCACGGTATCCACTTTTTTGTGGGTGACACCGTCTCGCTTCTGTACGATGTCATCCATCCTCGGCAATACGGGCAATGAAGGGCTGTTGGGCGGTTGAAACGGCACGCAAAGTCCGCAAAGCACGTTTTGTGCATGAAACCGCCACAACAGCCTACGGCGTAACAGTTCTGTAAAGAAATACAAAGGCATGTATGACATGAGTTAATGAGAATATAAGTTTGGTCTTTTCTAAAGTTTTTGGAAATTCTTTCTTATGCAACAGAAATAAGAAAACACATAACCGTTATTGTTTGAACGAATACTGTCACAATAATTATTTCGTGTGATGAAGAGTTCACGAAGACATTGCCCGTGCATAAGCAACAAGGTAAGAAAGTTTACCAAACAAAGTAGCACAAACATGCAACGTAACAGACAAACGATTTTCCGTGCTAGGATACGAAGCGATGGTTTTTTAAATGTAATATTTACAAAACAAGGCCCAAAGTACGAACGAAACTTATTTTAGTCAAAACCCGTGGTACGAACAAAACGGCATGCACAGCAACACAACATAATCGTAATGATAAGTTTAGTTTATTGTTGCGCTACCCCATTACCACCACGTCTCCCTTGATGCTCTAAATCCAACAAAGCAAGATACATAAATCTACAAGGGTATCGTACGTTTGCGTCGTGCCTTCCCAAAGCCAAATACCAAATCACAGCAGCTACATGCGCACAAGTTCCATTTGTTCTAGCTCTTACACATACATATAGTATGTTAGCACGAAAAGCATACAAAATCAGCTGAAAGTATTAAGTGCCAAAGCTATGTCAAAAGTTATACCCATTTTGCATTTGGAGTATTTCCCGAGAATACCATGATTGTTTTCCCGTCCCTGGTTTTCCTCAAAAGCGATCCATAACCGATGCCACTTGTTAGTCCGAAATCTACCCATCCATTTTATACTTTAGAAAGCTTATTATATGT
>VRMD01001635.1:0-16101 GCA_009872375.1 Sminthurides bifidus | reverse complement strand
GCCCTTCAAGTTGTACGTGGAAGGAGAAGGTTGCAAAGAAAATGGAGGATATGAGCTGCAGTTCGTTGAATTGAGACGCGGGGCTGCATGTAGTTCGCAAGAAAAATCCTCGAAACTTTAAAATGGAGTGGCGGGAAGAACACAACTTTCTCCTGCGTCTGCTTTCTAACTAAAAGTTTGCTTGTGGCGGGAAGGAATTGTTGCAAATTATTCAAGTACAAAAGTTAAAACAACTTTTTATTCTAATTACAGACTTTCAAAGCATCAGCGAAGGAGCTGACGCTTCTGGTATTTTTCCTCGTGCTGGGCATCGTGGTCTTCGCCAGCCTCGTGTACTACGCTGAGCGTATACAAGTAAACCCGAAGAATGACTTCAATAGCATTCCACTGGGTTTATGGTGGGCACTAGTTACAATGACGACAGTGGGCTACGGCGACATGACACCGAAAACCTACATTGGCATGTTCGTCGGAGCGCTTTGTGCGCTGGCAGGTGTACTGACGATAGCCCTGCCCGTCCCAGTTATCGTATCCAATTTTGCCATGTACTACTCTCACACGCAGGTAAGTAAGAAGGAAGAAGAAGAAGAATTTCTCCCTTCCTTCCCCTCACTACTTTTCCCCATGTTGCCTCTCTTCGTTCACAGGAAGCAAACTCCCACTCCTTCCATTTTGGCGACCACTTGCATGACTACAGAGTTGAGCAAGAGTCGCCTATGATACCGTGCTCACACCCTTGAGTCAAAGCAGTCCTCGTTTAAAGTAGCAGTGGTGCATGTCGAGCTACTAAACACACGGAGTTGTTGACAGCAAGGCAAACATGCCTGCAGTCGACACACTTGTAACTGTTGAGACATGCCTGACGGCAGGCGGGGGGAGGAGAACGGCCTACACGAAACTTTTTTTTGGAAACTGCGAACTGGTGCATGAGGAAGCGAGAGAGAGAGAGAGAAACTCCCTAATTGACCACTCATTGGCCCAGTTAGCTATAAAAAAAATTTTTGTTCCACAGGCACGAGCAAAACTTCCTAAAAAACGAAGACAACTCGTAGTAGCACCAACAAGAGCACCTCCCTGCTCCCGTAACGTTCCCGGGGGAGGAGGGGTCGGTCCACCCGGATCCGCACCACCGCCAGGAAGTGCTCCACCTGGCGGAGGGCCGGGTGCTGCCTCCGGTCCAAGGAGAATGAATGCTCTCACTAAAGCTTTACCTGCCAAGGATATACTCTCAACGCCCAAAATGGGTAAGAATTTGAACTTAAATTATGCATTAGCATTTTCCACCGTGGTATTAAGTCCAAGAGGGTTTTAATCAAACTCCTATGCATATTGATCGCATACTATATTAAAAGAACTTCCTATAGTCACGTTTTGTAGATCATAGGATTACGACAGGAATCAGGTTAATCATTAATGCACATGTGCCTCCACTTAGCCACCTGAGTAGCAGTCAGTTAAGTGGAGTTAATTGCGAAGGAGGGGCAGACTTTCCAAGTCCACCAGTTTGAGTGGAGGAGACTGCCAAGGAGAAAGGCAGTGAAAGGGGAGAAAGCCATGATGAAAGGAAGGCAGAGTAGGAGTTAGCAGGTCCTTGATATTTGCAATGTTTGCTTTGAGTTATTAATTTTTAGCTTCCAGTCTATTTGCTTCTAAAAATCTGTCTTTATATAGCTTTGCTCAAGAGCCTACAAAAGTTCAATAAGCCTTTAATTAACGTAGTTTTAATTTCACTTCCGGTTCTGTAAACGTTTGCAATTATACACCCCCAGAAAAAAAAATAGTTCTTCAAAGTACTCCAGTACTCTATGAAGCACTAGATTGGTTCGTCAACAGTCCGGCAAACTTTACGTATACCAGTCAGCGGATAAATGGCGCGAAAAGTCCTGTTATTAGAATGCGAGATATACGTGCTTCCATGTGACGTGTGTGAGAGAGCGGGAAGGAGTGCTTGGTGGCATTTTGAATAAATGATTTTCAAGAGGAATTCATCATGATTAATGTCTGTCCTTTGAATGAAGCTATGAAAAAGGCGTGGAATCGGGCAGCTCAACAAGCAACAGCGGCAGATCATCGGGAACGTGAGGCCCGTGGTGGGGCGGGAGGAAACAACGCTTAGCATTAGAGAGAAATTCCATGATAAAAAATTCTCTTTTCTCTTTTCTTTCTTTCGGTCAAAGGTATCTCCATTGCTTCCTCGGAGCATCTACTACTATATTAAGCTCTCTCTGTGTATTTTGTTCGGTGCGAGCCTGCGTAATGAGTAACTGTTCCTCATAAATTATTTTGTTCGTTTGTCAACTGTCACTGCGTGCTGTGTACCTACCTGCTCTGCTCGTTCAGTGATTTCCCATCCCCTTTACTTCCGCCAGGTGCATCGTAGTAGCCCTCTCAGCACAGCTGTTTGCCCGGTCGCAATTCACAGTCAATGGCATCCATGTTCGTCCATAAAAAACAGATCAGTTAAATGTTATATAAGCCCTATCCCTAATGCGAGTCCTGATACCAGGCCTATGTCCTTCCCAGTCTTGTCCTTTACCGCCTACTTTTAAAATACGATTTGCAACTGTATTGCAAGTCATCCACATCATTCATTCCTCCTCTCCTCTTCAATTTCTTCAAATCCAAACTGTTGTAAATCTGTCCTTCAGCATTGCTTGCCACCTATGTCATAGACTAGTGCATATTGACTACCCTCATGTGCATTTCCAGCTACTAGTCGTCTGGGTATGCCTGCCATGATCAATGTTGTACCTCTGCATTCAGAATTCCGACATCTTGTTTATATATCGTCAAGCGAAAACTTGTCACTATTGTATACATGTACACGTTTCGAGCCTTCTGAAAGTACATCTCAGGCCTTGGGTAAATAGCGATGGTCAACTACCTCCGTTCCGTTTACTGAGGCTTTACACAGTCTTATAAGCTTGTGGAAAAAGGAGAGAAAGTTCCGAAACAGCTTCTTTGAGAAAGTGGATTGATGGCTTGGTATTTAATACCCTAAAATGTTAGTGATTGGGAAGAAACCCACAGCGGACATGATCAAAGAGCTAGGTCGTCTTTCTCCCTCCTTTGACAGCTTTGCATAGTCACTTGAAAAATTACAGACGCATAACGGAGTTCTCACAAAGAGAAAGTGGAAAAAGACAGTGGAAGTAAAATCGATACTAGGAATCTATCCAAGCAACAAAAAATATTTTAGCGCAAGCGAACGCAATTCCTCTTTGCTTCTGACGTCGTCCCCGCGTCTGTAACAACGCCAGAGGAAAATGTATGCCGAAATAGTGCCAGCACCACTGTCAATGTAAATTGATCACTGCATGACAGTGTAATATTCCCCATGGAAGTTTTCAATCCTAGTTTTTATGTTAGCATACGCTGGTTTTGACACCTAAATGAATTGGTAGGTCGTTCAGGAAGGTTACCACTTGAACAAGTCATTGAAAATGCATCTGTCAGCCCTGAAATCAAATCAGGAAGGAGACTGTAACTAAGGAGTTATGCACGGTTCCTAGAGAGACAAGAACCTATAGTTGAAGTACTTTTGAGATTTGTTAGCGTTACCCCGTTTCCCGTGTCACTTCACGGAAACCAAAAGGAATTATCGTGTGACTTTCAGGGTTTGTAAATTTCCCGGTAAAAAATCAAACCAATTGTGTTTTAGCCTCGAGTCAGAGGTTTATAGAAAACTTTGCAGTACAAAAGCAGTCCCACCTTTTCCTCCCCGACCGTTCATGGAAACTCGAACCTCCAAGCTTCAGATTGCCGTCGAGCTTTCGAGTGACTTTCAGGGTTTGTAAATTTCCCGGTAAAAAATCAAACCAATTGTGTTTTAGCATCGAGTCAGAGGTTTATAGAAAACTTTGCAGTACAAAAGCAGTCCTACCTTTTCCTCCCCGACCGTTCATGGAAACTCGAACCTCCAAGCTTCAGATTGCCGTCGAGCTTTCCAGATTGAATCATGAGCTGAGCAAGACAAATTGCTAACTTTTAGCCCTACGCTGAAATTGTGGGGTACTGCTAATGTACAACGCACAGCTTGTTCGCTAATCCGTCCTTTGTCTCCGGTCGTTTGACTCGGTTCCGAAACGGGTATAGACACGGGCTGGGAGATGGCCCGATTGGATCTCCGCTTCAGAGCCCGGATTACTGGATCCGATTATGTTTTCCATTTCCTCTCCACCAGGAGGAATTATAAGTCTGACAATGAAATATCCCTGACGCGTTTTATGTCGGCAGACTCTCGTCTTTTTATTTGCCTGTTCAAGGAACAGTAATGGAAATAGGGCGCACGTGGGAAGGAGTCTCGTTGTACATTTTATGTTTATGGGCCTGTTTTTGAGATGATGCATGCCCGCCTTTTCTAATGCATTGTTTGCGAAGAGTATGCACTCATATTTTCACGTCAGCTTCTGTGGGAGCCATCGCCTGGGAATGTTTTCGGCAGAGGAGCAGGTGAAAGTAGTGAAAGCACCGCATCAGTCTGAGCAGTAAAAAGAATGATTAAATCTGTCTCACGACCCCACGGAATTGGCGAAAATAGTCAAAGATATTATTGCAGCAGTGGTAGTTGAACACACAAGTGCAAGTCACCAAAAATGGTTACACCAATGTCCATGTACAGACCAAGTCTACAGATTTACAGCATTCTGCAAAAAACAAAATTGTACAAAGTTTTACAGGATTGGTGCATCTCGTAGTTTGTAGCAAGCGAATGGTCCATTGGTGTGTAGTCATGTAAATAAATACATTTTAAGTGGATGGTGGAATGTTCGTTCAGTCAGCTAGTGATTCAAATGTGGTTTTGTGAACAACTGTTGTCGTACTGGTACTATGATTGCGATGTCAAAACGTACAAATGGATGGTTCAGTGTTAATGGGACTGGAAATTTGTCAAGAAAACTAATTGCCATTTTCCTTATTTTCAGTGGGAGTTCCGAATCCTCTGAACGGGATGGATAGCTGTAGCAAAGCGGACAAACTAACGTCATGATGAGAGGGCAGTTAAAATCTGTGATTTAAGTCATTTCTTCCCATCGTTTCCACACTAATCGGCGGGCACAAACCATAGTCTTTTGAGCCTCTTTACAATTGTTGTTGTTGCCACACTTGTTCGCAATTCCTTTTATTAGCCTAATCATTAAGCTATTCTATTGTGTATAAGTACGGCAATTATATACGAAATCCGCAATGCAACATTCAGATATAAGTGATCTACTATAATTAATACAACTCTGATAGTTCAATACCATATATTTACTACTCTGTGCTAGCAGAACATCGAGTCTGCGAAATCATGTAAATAAACTGCAAATGCCAATAGCTGATCGGTTATCGGTTAACCAAACTAGGGTAGATTCGAAAACCTGATTATCGGTTAAGATTATAGCTCTAATGATGACTTCTACAACCACAATAGTCCTAATCTTTTGTCGGGGCTCGGAAAGTCTTAAACTTGTGTAAAGCTTTATTCTCCTTAAACTTTTATGTTCAAAAAGTTGAAATCTCCTGGTCCTACAGTTGATCCGTGGTAATTTAACTGCGTCATTTCAATAATTTGGCTTACTGTAAGCGTTTACTTAAGACTTAAATAGTTTTCAATCGGAGCCATTTTCTTTTCACTAATTCCGAGTGCTGAGTAATTCCTGTTTGGGGAGCCCACATAAACTACTACAACTGGAACAATTACAGCTCTAAACCACGTGTCGCCATCTGTAAAACTAAAGTAGCACCCGCTAATAGACATCAACTTAAATGTAAGATGATCAAGATATCGGCATTACTATGCTTGGAGTAAGGGGATGAAAAAGCTGGACTATATACACAAGAAAAAGAATGTACAACTACGTTTAAAGTGATGACCAATTTTTACCATACCTTTCAATGTAGGCACATGTCACTACAATATGTTAACTAGTTTAAGCAATTAGAGTTAAGAGTAGCTGCCATTTTCGCATACTACTTCATAGAACCGTACCAAAGCTTCCATTTCGTTCATTTGTATCAGATTCGCTAATTAACATAATTGCAATGAAAACTACCTGTTGTTAAGACACAACATAAGCGTTGAGCTCATCCAGTGAGACAAAATCCAATTTAGATTAAAGATAAGTAATGCTTAGCGCCGCACACGTTAGACTTAGTGTGATTACAAGGGAAAAACTGTGCTCACTGCTAATGCTTCAAGAGAAGGAAAGTAAGGGAATTGAAACAAGATTGTATAGTTTACTGCTTTTGATAATGCGTCTGCATTATAAAAAAGGTATCTGGCTCGAAAATTTACAAAAAAGCCACATGTAATCCGATGTAGCAGCTGTGGCTACGATCTACACGAAAGTGTTTGAAGAAGTAATGGTGATTCTTCCGAAATCGAGGCAAATTATGCTAGTCATTAATAAAATAAGCTTAAAGAAAAAGAAAAACTTTTGGAATAATTCCTCCAAAGTGACAGGAGAAACAAGAGAAACGCTTTTTTGTTTCCTGCCCCTTTCTCCTTGGACTTGAGTGCAATTTTTTACGCTGTGTATACCTAATTCATACGTTTTGCAAATTAGGTTCCCAAATTAGTGTAACAATATCCGTCTTTTTTGAAACGGTCAATTCAATCAAGTTCAACAAATTTATAACTGCTAATAACAGGCGACAAGTTCAAAAACATTGGCCAATCTCTCCTTGCAAACAACAGAAGTATACTATGTAATAAGCCGGTTACTGCTGCAATGAATTGAAAGTACGGTTAGGATATTCTGACAGTAAGTTAAAAGAATGATTCTCCCCCTCCTGACATGACTAAAAGTGAAGGTGTGTTAATTCCCTCAAAGATATGTTAACAGGAGTTTGCCATGGGACTACGGTCAGTGTTTAATTGCAAATATTTTGCTTTTTTCAAAACCTGATTACAATTCAAGAGGATAATTAAAACTTTTTTATGAAGAGATGAAAAAAAACACCTTCATCAAATATGGGTTACCTGGATTTGATTTAAGATATACTGTGGGAAATCTGGGTTGCTCTATGAGTGAAAATTTGTTTACCTCATGAGTCGCATGATGTAAAATATATAGGAAACTCTCACGCAAGGAGATGAAAAGAAAACATAATCAAAGTACACGTGAATACAATTAAGAATTTAATTATACTGTAACAGTTAACCTCACTAAGTCAATAAGATACACGAATCCTTACAGGCTAAGGCGACACCTCATGGATAATAAATAGTCTTAAGAAGTCTCTAAAGTAAATCAATTATGCTTCAAAAGAGCAAAAATGACATTCTCTTTATTCTGTGTAATTCAATCAATTAATGGGCGGTGTTCGCTAATGAAAGTGTCAAACGACATTCAATTAACTTACTGCAGCTATGATAATGCACTTATTCACCGTAATACAACACAAAGCCGCCAAGGAACCATAACAGATGATCAATCACACATTAATTAGCATTAGGCCACAATGGGCACAGCAGGCACCGCTGCAGGTAATTCCGTCGATTAGGGTGTCTGATTAACCCCTGAGGTGATATTAATTACTTCTTCTTCGGTCTTTTTCCCTTCCTGCTGGATTTTTTCTTAGATCCCTTACTAGACTTGTTGGACTTTTTGCTTTTCTTGGACCCCTTGCTAGACTTGTTTGATTTCTTCGATCCTTTGCTAGATTTCTTAGATTTTTTCTTAGACTTCTTGCTAGATTTCTTGGATTTCTTACTGGACTTGGCCTTCTTCTCCTTTTTCCACGAGACTTTGTCCTTCCCTGTCATATCTCGATTGGTCTTCAAACCGCCTTTTATCTCCCCCTGGACGCTTTCAGCTACCGCGGTGGCACTTAAGGTCACGATAATTTCACTGTTTCCGCCAAATATGTGGAACTCTTCTGTCCACTGGAAAGCATTAAATCCAAGTTCAGAAACCTTCAATTCAAAGTCTTTTTTCATAAGAAAAGTCTATGCTCTCAATCAGTCTAACTTACGTCTCCCAAACGTTCGGGACGAAAATAAATCCTAAAAATGTACACATGATCCGGTGCTAGTGTTCTCAGCGCGTTTACATGATAAAAAGGGCCTGAGGGGTTGAGCAGATCGCATTTCACAGTCAACGGATTTGAAGACATGTTCAAAACGCTGATTTCCCTTAATGTTTTCGAACCCAGCGGCGTTTTGCCAAAATCAAATATTCGGGTATCATCAACCGGAACGAGATCAGGTCTCATGATTCCAGATCTCAGTTCCACGTGGAGCTCATGCACGCTCTTGTCAGAGTATTGGATGCGGATAGGTAATCGAACAGTCTTGGATTTTTGTACACAGGTTTTCATAAACTCTCGTTTTGCCTTGGCAAATTCTATTGAATCCGGTGCCATTTCCCTGGTGTCCGGAGGCACAAATGGCTGCTTCAGCCGCTCTTCCAGAAACTGTTTACGGAGCTTCAAGTCATGCAAAAAGGCTTCTTTTCGAGACATTTCTCACAGTCGTGTTCTTCCCCTTCTTCTTCCGTTTGGATTTGCTCCTGCTTTTCCCTGATTTCTTTGAGGATTTACTCCGACTCTTGCTTTTGGTCTTGCGTTTACGTTTACGGGATTTGCTCTTGCTTTTGCTTTTCCCTTTCGCAGATTTAGGTGATCCAGGCGCAGTTTCGTCATTGGATTCGGATGATTTGCTCTTTGATGGCTTCGAAGAACCACGTTGTCTCTTCCTGGACTTGGATCGCTTTTTGGAGGATTTTGACGAACTTTTGGATTTTCCACGTTTCTTGGATTTCCTTGACTTCCTTTTTTTCTTGCTACTTTTCTTTTTGCTACGTTTTTTGCCAGATTTTTGTGACTGGGGTCGAGACGAAGTTGAGCGTAGGTGGGATGTGATAGAATACACGCGGGATATCTCAGGTAGCGATTTCTCGTCCAGCATCTGCAAATTTCGTGAATTTGAAAAGTTTTTGTTTTCCATAGGTCATAACCTACAGGCTACTGCTATGACTGACTGGTTTCTGAGCTCATGGAGCACTGACCCAGTCATGTTTCAATGTGGAAAGTTATTGCTTGAAGTTCTCTTTGAAAGGAATCGAGTTTTTGCAGGTGCGCAAGCCTTGCTTGTTCCGCAAAGCACTGACGTACTTCTTCATCGCTGGCTGTCGGTGTATAAACTATTCTAAGTCGAACCTCCTACAGAAAATTCAAATAATTTTGTCAAGACATCAGAAATTTTAGGATTTTTCAAGCCTTTTTGCGATGTTGAACACAAGACTTTACCCGAATTGGGGGGACAACTTACATCTCCGTAGTCCAAGACACCGGCGGATGGTAAAACTTGCAATGCATTGGAATTAGGCAAATCTACCTGCAAAGTTCACACCTTGTTTCACACCTTTGCTTGATTGATGCAAGTTTTTTAGATGGGTGTAAGCCACCGCACTGCTTCCGTAAGCCAGGGGCGGGAGCAAAATCCTAGTGGGAGAAAGTTTCATCCAGCACTGTTTCACAATGCACTTGACCTTGACGAAGTACTCGTTTCCGAAGCTATTTCATGAGTTTCATTTGAAATATTTGCGAGGTTTCCGAAGCTGATTCTGGGGAAAACAGGACGTCTACGTAAATCGTTTCTCCGGCAGCGACGAAGCCGAAGCCTTGGTTCGGAGCTATTTGAAAGTTCTGTGTATTCAAAACGTTTCACGAGTTTTTAATATCCAGGTGTATTAAATGTGATCACACTAAAAAAAATTGGAATAATTTACATGATTGCACAGCTTCAAGGTTGCTAACTTACCTCTGGGACCTGTACAAAACCGAATTTTTGTAACACGAAAGACGGATTATGAATTGAAATTTTTCCTCGAACCGTTTCATTCGTTAAACAGACCCCCAGGTCCAATTCTGGTTTGATCTCCAACTCAGACGTCGTTAACACAGCCATGAACGTGGCTGGAATATCAGGGATGGCCATGTTTTTCAGCCTGGTTCTGAAATATACCGTGAAGTCCATGATATTTGTCAAAGAGTCAAAAAACTTGAAGCGGCTCGGGTCATCTAGAATGATCTTTCTGAAACAGTAAAGCCATTGTAACAGCTTTAGCAATCAGCAAGGAAAACAAGTTTTGCTGCAATTAGTATCTTTAAGTTAAGGAAACTGCCTTTGAATTAGTTTTCTTTTAGCCTTGCCTATTAATGGCCGGACTGCCGGACTTACTTCGGGCTCAATCGCACAGTGAACATGGTCGAAGAAGATCCACTTTACTCCTGCGCCCTCTGGTGGGTGAACACTGACAAAGGGTTTCAGTTCCAGTGGGACTATGGCCTTCACATGAGCATTCTTATGGGGTCCACGAAGCTTAGCTGCAACTTGGACCTGGTAAATGTTATCTGAAAATTATTTTACTGCATCGTATCAAAGATTACTACAGGTTGTAAAGAGGAGGGTAGGTTTGTGATTAGTGATTATGTAAAAGAATTTAAATTGAAAAAGGATTTTAGACTTACTCACTTATGATACAGATTTTGAAATCTGAATTTCTCGGTGTGATTGTCATTGGGATGTCAACCCCGGTACCTTTGAATGACAAAGGTATCTGCGGACGAAAAAAAATAATAAATTGCTTCCTCATAACATGCCTTACTCAGGTTAAAATCGTAAGAATTTGGTAATGAAGATTCCCAATACCTCAGAAGGGCAGAATGCGAAAAATTAAAATAAAATTTCAACTGGTTTTGCTGAACTACTTACCTCTATCTGACTTTCTTTGCTTCGGTCTTCAAAAAGCAAGTTGTAGGACCCACTGAAGCTACCAGCAAACGAAGGCCTGAATACCGTAACGAGAGTTAAGCCCCCCTTGGGTTTCAACTCCCGTGTGCTTTCTTCCACATATGTGACGAAAATGTTTCGAGTGACTCGGTCCAAAACTTCTTCCAAAACTTCATTAGCAGCATTTGCTGGACCCGTTAACTTAGTCTCACCCGCGACCTTTTTCTGACCTTCGGTTTTGCCTTTTTTGGGACTTCCACCTCCCTTTTTCTTTTTCGGAGACTTGGACTTTTTACCCTTTTTCTTAGGAGATTTTGACTTATTTTTCTTCGAGCTTTTACTCCCTTTCGGCGATTTTGACTTTTGTTTCCGACTAGATGACTTGGATTTGCCTTTTTTAGAAGATTTAGATTGTGACTTGGATTTCGATTTATTCTTTTTACGTGACTTGGACCTCTTAGACTTTGGGCTCTTGCTTCTCTTTGGCGATTTTGACTTTTTGCCCTTGGCTTTCTTTGGAGACTGATCTCCCTTCGCATTTTCAACCTTACTTTGATCTACTTTCGTTGAAACCTCTGCTTGGGCGACTTGGTCAAACATTTTTGGCGACACTGTCTCCCGAATATCTGTAAGGGTTCCCTCCAAGGCCCCTGTATTAACTATACGGATCCTACTTACGAAAGATGATCCTATGACTGTGTTGGTCAAAGTAACCACTCCTGGAGAGATCTCCAAATGAGGGTTGAATCTCTTTTTCCTAATTTCTAACGGCACTTTAAAGCAACCATCGGCATAAGCAAACACTAGAAAGCCATCAAGGTCAATATCTTCAGTAGGCTTGAAATTCACCCGGAAGGTGTGCTGTAGACCAGGGGAGATCACAGGTGGAACTGTAAAAGGCACAGTGATGAGTTCTGCCAATTTCGAAGAAGTTGCTTTCTCCTCCACATTTTCTTTCAGCACATTTTTCCCTGTCTTGCTATGAGATGCTGGTAATGTAGCTCTAGTCGTAGAAATGGTTCCTTTGGTAGGTGATTTCCCCTTAGGCGATTTCCTGCCGGATTTCCTGCCAGACTTGGGAGATTTTCTGCCTGATTTTTTGGATTTCTTCGACGACTTCGTACTGGAACCCTTTGAAGACTTTTTCTTCGATCTCTTCTTGGACTTGGACCTCTTCTTAGATCCCTTTTTGGAACCCTTCTTTGACCTTTTCTTAGACCCTTTCTTTGACTTTCCACGGGAATTTTTCTTAGATCGCTTTTTGGACCTCTTGCCTTTCTTTTTGCGCTTCTTCCTCCTGGTGTTATCCGAAGCAAATCCTTCATCCGTGTCCATTTCAGTGGTGAAGCCTGAGCTCAAGCCCGAATCTGGAGTTTTCGAAACAGTGGTATCTGTACCGGTTTTTTGCGCTTCTTCCTCCTGGTGTTATCCGAAGCAAATCCTTCATCCGTGTCCATTTCAGTGGTGAAGCCTGAGCTCAAGCCCGAATCTGGAGTTTTCGAAGCAGTGGTATCGGTACCGGTGGGTGTGGGAGGGGGATTTGTTGGGCCCTCCGATGTTATATCCTTATCCTGTACTTCGCTAAATGCAAGCTTCATATCGCTGCTTCGACAGGTTTTTAACGACCAGCTTCGCTGTGTAAACCCTCCCGATGTCAAAATCCTGCAAGTGAATAGAAAATTCTGTATCTTTAAAATGCCGTTTTTAAAACAACGTTCGTAAAGAATGCGCCCGTCTCCACAGTTGGCCTCCTTTTTAAGCTTGTAACATTAACTTGATGAGATGCATAATGTTGATGAGACAACAAAGAAAGGCTGACTTACCGAAAACCTTAAGACCACAGGTATCGAAGTAAACACTTGCCTTTTCTCTTTCTGACTCAAAACTCGATTCTTTCGTGCAAGCTCGAAGCCTTGAACACGCCATTTTGGCAAAATCCATCTCCAATAACGCAGGCCAAGGAGAAATTGTAAGCCCACAAGCTGCAGCCTCTTGGGCTGCTACACATGCATCACTGGCACCAGTCTTATATTTTGTCTTTTGAATATCTTTAACAGAAACATTATTCTTCAGTAGAGTTTTTACCCTAGTTTGCCCTTCAGGTCCATCAGAGTCAGAATTCCCAACGTCCGTTTTCCTCGATCTTGACTTGCTTCCCTTTTGACTCCGGCTTTTGCTCCGTTTCTTGCTTCCTTTCTTCCGTTTCTTGCTTCCTTTCTTCCGTTTCTTCGACTTACTTCTTTTAGACCTACGTGACTTCTTGGACCTGCCACTACTTCCTGAGCCACCCTTGCTTTTCCCTCTTTTGGATCTTTTCTTTTTCTTCTTCTTACTTCTGGACCTTCCAGTCTTTGTTGAATCTTCAGTTTCACTTCCTGAAGTTGTCTTGCTCTTGCTCTTCGACTTGCCTTTTTTACTTCCCTTACTTTTCTTCTTACTCCTTCTCTTTGAATTTTTCTTGCCCCGTTTCTTGCTTCCTTTCTTCCGTTTCTTCGACTTACTTCTTTTAGACCTACGTGACTTCTTGGACCTGCCACTACTTCCTGAGCCACCCTTGCTTTTCCCTCTTTTAGACCTTTTCTTTTTCTTCTTTTTACTTCTGGACCTTCCAGTCTTTGCTGAATCTTCAGTTTCACTTCCTGAAGTTGTCTTGCTCTTGCTCTTCCACTTGCCTTTTTTACTTCCCTTACTTTTCTTCTTACTCCTTCTCTTTGACTTTTTCTTCTTCTTACTCCGTTTCTTTGACTTCCTAGACTTTTTGCTCCTCCCCTTTTTGTCACTTCTGTCCCTGCTTTTGCTTTCTGTCGTGCTCGTGCCTTCACTATCAGAAGTGCCAGAAACTTCCCTCAGGGCTTTCACCTGCGCTGCTTTGCGCTCCTCCACCCTAGCAGCCATTTCCGGCGGACATTCATCCTTTTTCGGCACCAGACCCTGCAGGACCCTTACCCAGCGCTCAGACCTGGAGAATTTTCTCGGAGACTTTGACAAAAACGGCTTGATGTACTGGTTGTAATGCTGTTTTTTCTTTTCTCGGAGCTTATCAGCCCAAAACTTGTTCCACTTTTCCTTCTGACGCTGCTCTTTCCTTTCCGCCTCTTCCTGAAGCTGGTACTCAGTCCTCACCTTGGTAATCGCTGCAAGTTCACACATCCTCGCTTCCTCCTTGGCCCGTCTTATCTTTTCCTCAGCTTTTTGCAGCGCCTCCACCAGGTGTGGATTTGCTCCGTCTGCCTCAAACCACTGTTTCTCCGCCTCCAAACGCTTTTGACGAATTTTGTCCTGCTTTAGTTTCTTGGCCCGCTGCGCTTCCAGCTCCAGACGCTGGTCTTCAATCCGTTGCTTGAGCTGAATTAACCCTTTTTGGCGCTTCACAGCTTCCATTACAGAGCGACTCTGCGCTTCATTCTGGTAAGCCCGGCGGCGCAGGAGGGATTCGCGGAAAAACTGCCGGACACGATTACGCCGCTCTTTCGTCACACCATTTTCTTTGGGCTTGTCATCATCATGCTCCTCCAGTTTCTGGACAAGGACGTCTGCCATAAAGTTTTTCATTGCTTGAAATTTGGCACGCTTAACAACGCTGCGATGAAGCTGCTCTCGTTTCACGCGTCTGCTCATCTTCACACACTTTTGCGTCATGTAAGCGCTATTAAGCCGAGTGAGCTCCGGGTTCCGAGTTTCATCGAAGAGGGGTCTTTGAACAAGATGCGATTTTCGAGCAAGGGTTCTAATTTGAATAAATTTAATTGCAANTTCACGCGTCTGCTCATCTTCACACACTTTTGCGTCATGTAAGCGCTATTAAGCCGAGTGAGCTCCGGGTTCCGAGTTTCATCGAAGAGGGGTCTTTGAACAAGATGCGATTTTCGAGCAAGGGTTCTAATTTGAATAAATTTAATTGCAATTAAAATTAACAAAATTCTTGCATCGAGAGTCTGTAGCCCTAGTAGAGATTACATGAATCATAAGCTACAACACGTAAAACGTGAGCTTGGTTGTCCACTTACTGCACGCAATTCAAGTCCTTCAAATACTGCTCTTCCAGTCTCAAGCGAATCCATGAGCTCATTTTGTTGTTTGCATTTAAGTTGCAGGAGTTTCTCCAACTCGCCTTTGTCTTTGCATTCGGCAATTTGCCGTTGCAAAACAGCCTGCTCTGCGTAAATTTGTTCAATTGTCTCCTGCACCGTTTGTAAGCTCTGTGACACCTGCATGACATAAAAATGAAAGAAACGGCTCGTCAAGTCAGGCTAATTCAGTCAGGTAGTGTGGTTTAGCACATGTTTTGGCTCTCATAATACTGTTTTTCTCAGGTCTTAAATTCAGAATCACGGCAATAAAATCTTCGTTCAACGAATCAGAACCCGTAAACCATGAGCTTACCTCACAAACTTGTCGTTCTCGCAGGATGACATCTTCCAAAGCGCTTGTTTGTCTCCGCTTGAACTTGAACAATGCCTGAAGCTGAAGATCCGTTAATTTTTCCACACTTGCACAAGGCAGAGCTCGGACACAATCACATGTCGTACCACAACAATCTCCGCTGCCCACCTCCTTCGGGTGCTTGATACAAGGCAGCTTTACCACCTGCCCTTGACCGGTGTATGAGCACGGCACTGCTGATGACAGCATGTCGGGTCTGTCAAGCGGTAATTGTTTATTGTGCACCGAATCACGCACTCAAAGCCTGCCTTCAAAAACGTTTCAAGTGATGCCACGTACGTTTTCAAACTGTGACATTAGGCTTTTAGTATAGGTTGCTGGAACCTTAAGGTTTACAGGTAGGTGGGGCTCTGTGAATACAAGTGATCGTTCCAGTATTTAGATTGGCTGGAGGCAAACATGCTAGCTTTTAATTTTTTCCAGCTTGACCAATTAGTTTCAGCAATTCCATTAAAAAAGTTACGTTCCTTAAAATTAGCGCCATGAACAAAAGCTCTTGACCCTGGCTTAATTGTCACAAAATGCTTTAACCGCAGCAATCTGATTGAGAAATAAACGTTCCGTTTCCATAGAAACGATCGCATTCTTGGTTATTTTACAACGCATCTCTTGAATTTGAATCCTAAGCGCCTTACCCTCGCCCTTAGTGTCACCTTAATGAGCCTAATCGTACTTTACATTGAGGACTTTACGCTACGAAGTCAATAAACTTTTCCCTTACTGCTTCAATTCGTGAAAACAGTCACTTGAACTCAAAGTTAAGGCTGGTAGATTTGAGAAAAGATAAAGACCAGAAAGAGCATAATGGGCTGTCCAAAAATTTGTGAGCTAATTTTAGCGTTATTCATACCTCCGTTAGCGGTGTGCTGCCGTTACGGCTGCGGCTCTCAAACGTTGATATGTTTCATTCTGTGGCTTTGTGGCATCATACCAGG
>VRMD01001634.1:0-16102 GCA_009872375.1 Sminthurides bifidus | reverse complement strand
TCGGACAAACTCTTCCCTGCTTTAAATATCAGCAATGATCCAATCAATAAATTCAACATGAGGTCTACGTTACATCTTTACCACTTCAACGTAACCTGAGCTAAAATTGGTTCTAATATACAAAGCAAATGATAAATGAGCCTGGGAAACCAGCTTGACTAAATTAACCATAAGGCTTGCGAAATAGAATATTTGCTTGATTAGCTCCAGAGGTCAGGATGCATCATTGACGTAAGGAAAGTCTTTAGCGTATAAATGCGTAAGAAAAAAGGCCATGATGCCATGTGGCAAAACGGAAACGTGAGACTATCTTTTTTTTTCAACTTCATACAAGGCAGCTTGAGCACACTTAATGCTAAAATAACTACATTCACTTATATTTAAAAAGAAATGAGGGTTGTATATGCAGAACGCAATTATACTCATACTTTATTGTCATCCGCAATTCAACAGCAAAGAGTGACTCCTCAGGCCAAACATTTGCATTACTATGAGACACCGTTAAAATCTCAAGAAAGGGAGATATTACTCTAAAGCAACTTTCCGGACAGAAGCATCAGAAAAATACTGACAAGCATTTCATCTCGAACATGCTGAAAACGTATGCATGATTTCTTAATTAAAAACTAATAGTAGTTCCACTTCTGATTCTGATACTAATCAATCAGATAATCTCCAAGCTATTCTACATGCCATCAAAAAAAGGAAAATATATCACGTTTAACATTGGTCTGCACCTAACATCACAGAATTCATAATCTCAATAGTAACTCAGTAACTATTCTCATGTTAAATTAGCAACCTTAATGGCAAGAACGATTTCTACCGAGAATATTGGAATATTGTTACACAGTAATTCACAAATACAATTGCATTGGTCCCTCAGATCGCTAAAATTGGTCTACATGGGAAAACTGATCGTTTGTTCCCCCCTAACACTGATGGTCGGTCATTAGCCAGCGTTCAAATCTTGTAGTTACGGAACGCGCTGTAAACGTTACCAGAGTCTCCATCAGGTTGCCAAGCATTTACTGCCTTGCTGCCCCAACGAACAGAACCAAGTTCACCTTCGACCTTCCTCCCTGTGGCCTCTTGTACAACCGTATTCGGCATGTTCCTGTTCCCAGAAGCGCTCCCGTTTTCCAGCATTATTTCTTTCTTCGGTGTTGCCCAGTGCATTGTCTGGATGACAACAACAAATTATTGAAAATCAAAGCACAAACTTGATGAAAGCACTGCTGTTTGATTGCAGTCAAAAATGATAGTCAGGAAATTACATGCAATAACGGCGTACTGGTAACTCCTTCAAAAAGGAAAGATACAGGTACTTCTCTACTTCGCCTTGAGGACGCAATTTGACCATAACACTCAGCATACATTCACACCTATCCTTACCATTTGGCATCGATTCCTTAAATGCTTCCACTGCTCATAGGTAATGTTGACACCACAATTCCTCCATTCGTCATAATCTTTCCGCTTTTCTGGATCGCTCAAAACGTCTCGTGCTTCCTAAATATGAAAGATCAATCCACATCAAGTTCGATTCAAACTACATTGAATAGGTTTCTGATACTGATAAAAACGCACAGGGCTATTATGTTCAAGTTACAACTAATCTTTTCTAACCTGAAGCCTCTGGAATTGCTGCAAAGCCACTTCATCCCCGGGATTCTTATCTGGATGGCATTTCAAAGCCTTCACCCTGTATTCTGCTGTAATTTGGTCCACCTAGTAATGCGGAAAATAGTCATAAACCAGAAGTGAAATGCTTTGAGTGCTTATAGATCATGATTTGATTTCTAGATATTACTAGTTAGCGTAAGTGTGCTAAGACATGTTTACCGTAGCTGTTTCAGAACATCCTAAAATCGAATAGAAGTCCTCCGTCAAGTCTTTTGACTTGCTGCTCAGGATGGCATTTACACTACCGAGCATATTATTGAAGTTTCACAGAAGTTCTCGGGCTGATGCGACTGCTACCACAGACAGAATGGGATGAAATAAGACGGTTGATGCAGTTCTGTACTGGAAAAACAGAGTAAAGCATTAACAAAAGGACATTTCATTAATACAACACTAAACGGGTTAAAATAATGTGTACAGACCTATCCCAACATCAATGGAGCTTATACACGTCGTTTTCAGTGAATGTCCGCGCTGGACTAAATGTACGAAGCCTTTTAGTGTTTTAGTGGTATGTCTTTTGTGTGTTGATCAGCTGACATTGAATAATTTGTATCATGGTCAACTGTTATCAAGTGAGAGGTGGCTTACATTTACATTTAGCTTATAGCTTGAAAGCACTGAGAGGATACAAGATTGCACAAGATCGTGAAGATGAAGGACTTTCAGGGAGCTGATGTGGACCACTATTGCAATTACGAGATATTTATCCTATGGGATAGGATTAGGATGCGGAATACAGTTACGTCAGTTTTCGCAATGGACATTCTTTTTTATTGGCAAAGTTGGCAAAAAATTCTATGCATTATGAGCGTGAAGAAAGCCGAACAACACCCCTGAAATGCAAAACCATGGCATGGGTCTCGGTTGACTTGACGATCCAAACCCAGGAGATTTACGTAGGCGGAGAATACAAACTTTTGCTGTCAAAATTTTTTCTCGCGAATTCGAGCTGTTACCAGGGCAACCAGACGATTTCTTTCTGCAAGAGGGCCCTACTTAAATTATTTCAATTGCTAGTGTAAAACCGAAACGTGGAGATAAAGCACCAGTAGAAGCGCTAGCGTTTAGAAAACTGTATGAGCGACACAAAGAAGGTAAAATTATGTTTTAAAACAGTTAGGATGCGCGCAATTAAAGGATCAGCGAAGACATACTTCATCGAAGATCGATTTTTTTGTTACAGGCAGTGGGCTACTGGAGGTCTACTGAAGGTTTTGATTGATTCAAACGGGACCACAAAGCTACAGTAAAATGGAAGATTTTAATGAAGAGGTAATTTGTTTCAAAAATTACTAACTTAAAATACAATCGTAAATTGTAAATCTTAACAGATCTGTGGTTATTCATGTAAAGCAAAGATTTAACTTGACCTTGTGTGAAATGTAATTGTAGACCCAATTCGTAGCGGATGAGGTGAGCGCAATTGTGAAGGATACGATAGAAAAAGTGATAGGGGGACAGACATACTGCAATACCAAAGTCAGCACATGGACCTCGCAAGTTGTCGAAGGGTGCCTTGTAGGTCTAACAAGTTTACAAAAGCCATTTAAGTATATCGGTAAGTACCAATATTCAGTCTATAGCTTTAAGCTATATTTTGATCAAAGCTATATTTGTAATTCAGGAGATGATAATGTCAATTGCTGAGGTANAAGCCATTTAAGTATATCGGTAAGTACCAATATTCAGTCTATAGCTTTAAGCTATATTTTGATCAAAGCTATATTTGTAATTCAGGAGATGATAATGTCAATTGCTGAGGTACCTAATCTTTAAACTTCTGCTCTTCCAGTAAATTGTACTATAATGCAGAAATCTGGAGCTGGTCTGCACACAGCAAGTTCCTGCTTTTGGGACAACGCTACGGATGGATGCTGCACAGTCAGATGGGAAAATAAGACGCTCTACTGCATTGTTTCCGTTTTCGGTCTAGCTATTTGAGGACATTTGTGCTACACTATAAGATCACAGGTCGGAAACCGCATATGAAACTTTGTAAATGGCTGTCTATATCCTACTCCTGCGTAAGGAAGCAATGTTTCTAAATTTTTTGAATCTTTTATTAGGCTAACCATTATCGTTTCCAGCGAATGTATTTTATTGTATTCTTTGTACAAGGCTTGATAAATAATTCCTGACGTTTTGTATGCCATACTGGGGTATCTGAGCCTATAGCTAGTATTTTTACACATTCTCGATCAAGATAGAGTAATCTGTTGACATTTAATCAAAAGCCTAAAGCTGTAAAACACTGTCAAGTCATGGAGTGTTTAGAAAAATACTCGTTTCTGTAGAATTTTAATCAAATATCACTTATTGCAAGAAATGGTGTATCAATTCAACTAGAATTACCAGCAAACTCAGAATTCTATAAGACAATTTTAATCGGGTAGCAGTTTTACGCAGAGGCCTACATGTTATTAAGTCATTAACATTGCGCAGACTAAACTCAATTCAAAATTTGCAGGCGCTTTCAAACCGATTGGTTTTCGAATAAGAAGACTTAATTTATTTCCGTCGTGTAATGAAAGAGCTCCTGTTCCAGTTCCAGAAGTGAGACCTTGAAGATATTTTGCTCCTGCTTTAGTAAACCCAATGGGAAGGCTCATGGAAAAGCATCGCGAGTCAAGTTTCCATTTCATTAACTCGGCTTTCTTCTGTTGTTATTGTACGCAGCCGGTTGACGTCATGATCGTGACCGGGATTTGCACATTTCCATCGAAGTAAATGGACCCAACAGGCTTTTACACCCTACGAAGCTAATCCACTCACGCAGCCAATGAAGCAACACATGGTGTTCGACAGCTAAAACCTTATAGGATTTGCAGTATTCAAAGCTATTAAAATGCTACAGCAGGGAAGCATGAAGCTAGGCAGCTACCTCCTTCCACCATTTGAATTGATTCAAGTAGGTGTGAATAAACTTAAGAGGAAGAGATTGCCAACTTTAAGCTGCTGCCTCAAGGTCTTGCCTTTCGAGCTGTCTCCGTTGCTAGCCAAGGTTGCAGCTTTGGTTGTCTTCCAGTTCCGCAGATCCAGAAGATACAATGGAAATCAAGTCGGGACTTGGACGAGGCGTTGAAAGAGTACTAGTCCTTGTTCTAAAAAGCTTTAGAAGTTGACACGGGTAATCTATTTTATTTTCAAAAGCCATCCGTTCCAGTACCGTGAGCTGCAGCACTTCCGAGGCCTTCAGCAGTTCAAAGCTTAGATCGTCTGGTCAATGGGCGCGTTTTGTTCGTGAAAGTCAACGTTTTTCTAATTTCCATTGTTGTATCCATTGAATCCATGGAACCCAGGCTACTTTCTGGTCAGACGAGGTACTGCAATGGTGAGATCCAGCAACTCGTTCGGTCGCAACCCTCCCTAACGCACAACTTGAACTTCACATGAGCCAAACTCGAAGATTATCATCCGTGCATCGGCCCAGGAGGAGAGCTCTCACTGATGAAATCTCCTCAACCAGCAACAACCTCCTTCAGTACCAGTTGGCACGTTGAGGAAACCACATCCTTCGCTCGATTTCCTCCTTTTTTTGTTCGTGAGGTTCGCCTTTGTTAAGAATTTCGTTTCAGTACTGCAGCTTACAACGCTGGAAAAACTGCTTGAAACTAAAAGTTTTTGTCTGTAGGTATGATCAACTTATGAAAACTTAAAACGTTTCTGAAGGCACGCTTAACAAATGGTGATAACTGCTTGTAAACTCCTGGGACTGAGCAGCGTTAAGCATAGTTTCAAAGTGCACTAGTGGTGGAAAAGAAGACAACATTGTTTTGACATGTCATCAAACCAGGGTTCCACGTAGCAAGTGACCGGATTTCCCGGGGCTGACTCTTCTAAACTGCATATTACCTCAAAAAGGTTTCCGACAAAGGACTGATTAACCTCAGGTAATTAATAGTTCAAGTATATGTTACAAACTTTGATGAAAAGACGTCCGAGGATTTGAAGCAACTTTCCGGCTTTGAGCTCATAGAAAACTTATTGAATCCGTTCGTGCCGATGTTGGTAAGGAAAGTTAATCAATTTGCAAAGGAGCGTGTGGCTCGTTAGGGCACGTACTTTGGGTCCAGCCACTACCTATGGTGAAAGAATTTGCCGCTAATTACTTTTGTGTAAGCCGCTGAACAATTACGCTCGCCCTCCAAGCAATGTTTTCTAATCAAGGGATTTTGCACTTGAAAGACTGCGAAATAGCTTTGCTCATGAGCGACTTCTTTTAGAAGCAGGCAGCTTAATTACAAAAGATGCAAGTCGCTAGAACTACAAACTAGGGAAGCTTCACCTTTTTCTCTGTCCTGCGACCATGAGCAATTTGGAAAGATAAAGATTTTTAAGTTTTTTATAAGTTGCGACTGTACTGTGCAAAAATGCTGCCAACTCGACTCCGTTGTAAGTCCATTCAAGTGTTTACTCTGTTCACTTCGAGGCTGATGTTAGAAGGAACATGCTTCAGGGCTACAATAAACACAAGTACTACTTGAGGTGAGGGGCAGGGCGACAAGTAGGCTCTGAAAAAACTTCCGAAGGTGAAAGTAAAGTTGTCAAAAAAAGGCGGTGAAAAGTACGTGGAATTGTGAGATTAGCTCCGGAGAAAATGTCACCGAGTTTTGTACAGTTCAAGCACGTTTTATGACATGGAACAGCTATACTTGTTCAGACAGGGGCGAACGCTCTCCAGAATACGGAAATAAGCATGCACCTTACTACACTCTGTACTTGGGCTAAATCAAGGAAGAGGAAGGTGGATCTGAGCTTTTACTAGCTTTTGCAATTTCCGAGTCTTGTCACCACTGTTTGCGGAGACGCTGACGGAAAACAAGGTTTTAAAAATCCGCCAAAATTAGTTTTGACCCTTCGGGAACTTTCCCAGCCTGTGGAAAAATTACTTGCGAAATTTGCAATTCTAATACGGGAAGCGACAAGACACATCCCGCGGGTATAAATCCATCAGGATATTTTGCAAAAGCTCATCTCGCTATGACATCGTGGCAGGATAGAGCTGTCCCGGCTTTGGCCATTTCAACTACAATATTTACCAACCCATGATGCGTGAAATCACAGCCTTGAAATGCATCAAGGCGTTGGTTTAGCCAGGAGAAAGTTACCGTTGAAACTTTTGTAAATCAGGTACAGATTCCCTCCAGGTGTGTAGATCTGGCTATAACCAATCAGAAACTGTTCCACGCCCTTGGAACAATACGAGTCGACAAAAATTGAACTGAATCCAATCATCCTCCTACACATTTGCCAAAAGTTGATGCAATAAATCAGCACCTCTTATTAAAACTCCAGCAAAACAAAAGCTAACACCCACATTCTGGAAAACAAAGTTTAGCAGGTTGGCGGGAATATAATAAGGAATTAGGGCACGGCAAACATGTATCGTCATTTGGGAATATGTGAAAGGTATAGAAGGTTTTCTCAGTAATATAGTTGCACAACTCCTTCTGGACCAGAGGTCCAAGAAGAGAATAAGAATCCCGGAGGTAGAATGATTTTATAGACTGAGCATCGAGGATGGGTGAAATCAAGCTCCATTAAAAGTTTATTCATCAAATTTAACGAGCTGATGTATGTCGGAAGGGGGGAGTGAAAGGAGAATGGGCATAAAATTCACCTCATGATACCCTATACATTTTGTACGAAAGGGATCAGAAAGGCAAAGGAGTAGAAAAGGAGCCATGCTCTAGTACGAGATATTGATCAAAAAGTTACTTTTTGCCTTGTAATTTTCCCGCTCTACTGCTTCCGGTTCCCGGATTCTTTCGCAGGTCTCTCTGATCACTCATGCAGGAGTGGAATTCTGAAATATTACACCAGAAATTCGGATACTTTTATAAGGGTTGTAAAGAGGAAAAAAAACCTTTTTCCTCATTATTTCTTGCACCAAGAAATCAAGGATCAGGTCTTTACATGGTGATTACGATCAGACGTAATGCATACACATGCACAATAATTTGAAATTAGCTCACGGTATGCACATGGTGTTATTTCTGCCCCAGCAGCATACTTTCTCCTCCTCCTCCTCCCCAAACTTGTACGATTGACGAGAAATTAAAGAAACGTATGTTCTCTCCTCCCCCCTCCTTTTGTTTTATACACTCTCGTAAATTACGATACAAAGTCTCGTGTTATTTCTCCCCATACCACAGTGAAAAAATTACCCAAAGTATTACTACACCAAGTCGCAAGAAAGAAAGGCAATCATTTTCGTATCCTGCAGTGAGTGAAAGACGAAGAGAGAGAGACGAGAACGTTTTTCGTGGTTGTGCATCCATACGGTATTCTGGATCTACGGCAATAAATAATGGAATTTTGAACATCAGCCTCCCCTCAGATTGGAGGTCAGTGGGTCAATCAGCAATATTTAGCGGAGGGAAGTGATGCTTGCAGCTTGTACTCGGAACAAGTTGCAGCTCCCGCTCCTCCTCCTCTCCGCTGCTAGGCCTATCTCGATGGGAGATGAGGGGCTTCCTTGTGGCATTAGGTGAAAGTGGTGTCTCCTCCAGTCTCGACAAATTGTAGAGTACAGCAGCAAGTTTCCGAAGATTCCGGCTTCCAATGCGTCATCCCGAGTTTTGATTTGTTGCCATAGAATCAAGGCTAAGTGTTTGTTTGGGATGAAGCAGGGAGGCTGGGAAAGTAAATCAGAGATGAGGAACGATTGCATGAGAGAGGAACCAGAACCACTACGGGAATGTGCAGGTAGCAGAAATCGCAGTGTTTGAGGTATGTGGGAAACGTGAGATTGGAAGCACATTTGTTCATTTGTTTCCTCCTGCTTGGAAGATAAGTGAGAGGGAATTGGGATGAGGAATGGTAATAAAATTCCAGTTACGACCTATCAAATCCTACGTGAAACATACGACACACAAGGCCAACTTTCACCGGGGAAAATCCTGACTCATGCTTCTTCGAGTATGACGAATGGGTCTTTCCCATTAGGGATGGTAAACACTACCCTTTTCAAAGGTTTGAATCCGTTCATTGATAATAGGACAATGGTGTGTGCCTCTGCGAATGGTTCGTATTGTGGATTCATGTGCAGAATCTATAGATTGGGTTTTAGCTCCTTGGGAGTCTTTTCATGGATTTGGGGTTTTGTAAAATCAAGACTGGAAGAAAAATTGCAACTTTTTACGTGGTAAAGGGTTTCGAATGATTTTTAAAGCCTTTTTTTTTCAGCCCAGTGACTAATACCACACACCGCTCAGTAATCTATGATTAGTTCATTAAATAAAGGGTAACAAAAGCTAAAGAGATAATACACCTTTATAATAGACACTCTAATTCGAAGAAAGACAGGCGACTGTATTGATCCATTTGAGATTGGACTTGGAGGCAGAGAGAGAGAAAGCATACGGCCAGCGACGAGAGACTCTCCGAGTCCAAGGTAAATTCACAACAGCCGTGTAACTTATCTTGTTTCACTTTCAATATCACTCATCCGTTTCCGTTCCAATTTATTCTACAAGCTTAGGTTTCCAAATCCATTAGATTTGGGAGAAAAACTCGCTACTTTTGCAAATGTATAATGCGGCGAACAAAAGCAAAGGGAGTGTAGACTGTAGACCAAGGGAGAACTATCCCAAAGAGCCACTTTCTCCTCAGACTTGAATAAACCTTTCAGTTCCATTATTCCCTGTCCACCCCATTTTTAGATAAATTTATTCTCAATCCGCTGGAAGAGCTCACTCCTTTATCCGACCTTCGATCCAGTGCTTTCTCCAGGTCTACAGAGTTCACGCTCGTCGTCGAACCTTATTCCATCAAGGAGGATTGGAGAAACAATTTCAAAATGTTAGCTACCACCAAAAGCCTTTGTCTGCTGGCAGAAAGAAAGCGAATCTGACAATGGCTGTCCGGTCCTCCTATTCGGCACCAGTGACTTCTAGAAAGGAATCTCTGACTTAAGTAAGTGATATAAATGGCCCGAGGTATCTCATGTGAAGAAGAGTCGCTGCTCTCAGTGCTTTCACCTCCTCCTCCTCTTCGTCTCTCATACATGAAAGGAGACGAGAGAAGACGAGACAGGGCAAGTCGGAAGACTTTCACCTCCAACAGTAGTCTGAGGTCATTTACTTTCTCTTTGCGTGTTTAATGCGAGCCTTCAACAATATTAAGCACATGTCGTGAGTGCCAACGGTCCTAAAAATAACACGTTTCAATGCCCCAGGCTGTCTGTCACGTAACGATTTACTCTTGCACTCACATGCCAATAGGCCTATCGGTCAGTGGGAGGGGGGTAATGCATCTTGTGCCGGGTACTCATTCATCTTTGGTCAGAGTTGGTTTCATCTTAGGTCCAAGGAACGTTATGGGGAACCAAGAGGCAAATAGTGCCAGTTTACACAGGCAATGCATCCAACACAAGGAAGACTTTTGGCATGCACACACAATTTTGCGATTTGTCTGATCTTGTCCTCCTGTTCGTCGTCATGGTTACGACATGAAATGAAAATGTGATTACGGGGCAAATACACCTGGGATTAAGGGCACTAAAGAGAGAATCCCGAACCTTGTACCCTATCCTCCTTTGAGAAAGGATACGCTTATTGAAGGAAATCGATTGCTCAAAGTAAAATTTATTGAATTTTTAGCCTGTCCTCTCGTCCCGCCCCTTCTCGCTCTATCGCCCATTAAATCCTCTGCCACATAAATTTTCCCTGTATCTTCTCCTTCATCCCTAACCAAAAGTGATTCTATCAAATCCTCTTCTCTGCTCCTAACCTCGGCTTAGTTTAAGACGTCAGCCTACGACGCTCGGTGCTCAAGTTTCCAGCTCAAATCCTAGAATAAAGAAAGAGTCTTGGAGAGGAGAAATGTGAAGATTTCGCCAAATCTGTCAAGTCTTTCCACCAAAGCTGATGGTATACTTCTCTACTTGAGATTCAATACGAAATCAAAGCAGACTTGTAAAAGGAAGGACTGGAAATGTACACAAGTCAGTCTGTTTGTTCTACCTGCTCACTCCTGTGGTGATCTGGCCTTACGCAACACTCTCCTGCCACTGACACAGATTTAGGAGACAGAGGCTTATCGTCTGGAGTGGAAGTTACCGAAACTATTTTTTATGAAACACATTTCGTTCAAAACTTTGGTCAACTGTGTGCCAGCTCAGGTATAAAAGATTTCTTACCCTTTCACTCCAGCAGTGACAGTGAGCATAAATTGTTGCAAGAGTTGGAGTTGGAGGAGAAAGTTCCTAGCTGTTGTCGGTTTTGGCCGGACCCTAAGGTAACTGTACACTATTAGATTTTTAGACCCGAGAAAATAGCCAATTACTCCAAGAGGAAACGTGCCCAATACCCGGTTTACTCACTCAAGAATCTGGAAACATCTCCTTCAGATCAAGGCAATACCAAAGTACAGGAAAGTGTTCTCGAAAACGGGTATTATCAATAGCTTAGCGGGGAGGAAAGTGGAAAAAAACCTGGATTGCGATATGATCTCGTGCTGAACTTTCCGCATACTCTTTGGGTAATCTAACGCTAGGTGAAATGGATCTGACTCAGGGGAACTATTCCACTTTCTGGATAATTTCTCAGGTGTTGTGTAAATCTTTTCCTGAGGCACAGCTCGCGTAGGAAGTACGAAGCTCGGGATCGCATTGAAATATGTGGAAATCCGGATTACTCATTCCAGACCCGGGATCTGTTCAAGGGATACGGGGAGGAATCCACGACGATACTGGCAGTGGTTGCTATGCAAATTCACCGATTCTGATATAGTAGAGATTGAGCTCGACCACTGAATTAAAGCTTTTACTTGCTCCAGTTCCTTCCTAGTCGGTGTGTCGGCTTAAATTCCCACGGCGCGTTGCTTATAAATAATTCAAGCTAATCTTGAGCCGAAACCTCAACTTGCTCTTCCCCATGGGCAGATCAAAGAACTTGGTCTTGTGATCCATCCTTTAATTTGCAACTCGCAATTCAGCCATGGTAACCGCAACAAATTCCAAGTCCAACCTCGCATGAGATATGTGCAAACAAATCCATGGCTGAAGTTGGGGGAACTCTTAGCCATGAGTACTTCATCTTGAAAGTTGAGCACTTTTGCCCTCCGGTGGGAAAATAGCGCGTTCAATGGTGAAATAAATTTAAAGTATGTGGACAAAATAACATGTCGTAATTAAAATAAGTTTTGAATCAATTTTTCTATGGAAGAGAGCCAGCAGTAGTATTACTTGGCTCAAAATCTTGCACGTAATGAGATGAAGTTGCGTGCAAAATTCAAAACTACTTAATGAGGCAAAAGTTGGCAGAGAAACATTCGGAAGGCTTTCAAACTAAAACGTTACCCTTTCCCTCTCGGTTGGCACGTGCATTCATAGCTTAAGCTGCGTAATACGTTTTGTAACCAGTTACTAAAAGAATAGAAGAAAAGGAAAGACGCTTATTTTGGGAATATTCTTGCGTGTAAACACTCCAACACTCTGTTCACGTCCGTCTGGATCTTTGACGCACCCGAATCCAGAATGGCAACACGGGGTCTCAAAAAACTGGAACTACGCAGGCAGGATGGAAGTCAGGGTGAAAGCCCTGAAAACTAAGATGAGGAACAAAGGAAAGAGGAGCCGACCGACTTCTCTTTAACACCACTGACCTATTTCATCCACTTGTTAAAATGAAAAAAGATGCCACTTAAAATTCCTCCTTGGTTCCATTCACGGTATTTGCATTCCATCAATATTTCGTCCCTGCCTTCAACATCGTCTGCAGGGAAAGTAACACGGACTAGCTCACCTCATGAGCTCTTTTTACACCCCTGGAGGAATTCAAATAGAAATTCGCTACTTGAAAGATTTAAAGTCTCTACAACTTGCCGCCACCTCATATAATGCGCCAAATCCCACAATTTTGTCTTCCAGTACCTGCAGTTCTTGCGGTACTCTGACTCCAAGTTAAGGGGGCCAGAAAGTTCATTGGTGTTCAGTCATGCTATAGCTGATAACTTGGTGAGCACGACGGGAGCAGAAGGGCAAGGGGAGATAAAGCACGAGTAGACTCAAGAAAAAGGGGAGGAAGATGACAGATATTGAAATTTCCCCCCGAGTTTTTGCAACGTTCTTGGTAGAGTTGACTGTAAGCCGTGTTTGTGTTTCCGATTCAGAGCTCTACTTACTGTATACACTGGCATGGAAAAGGTTTAGAAATAAACTTTCTCCAAGAACTTCATCCCACTGGAGGCTGGTTGCTGAGCAAATAACAGCAGGAATTATAAAAGTACGTAACAAAGATTGCAAATGTTTGCTCAAGTTATTTTACCTTCCAGCGGACAGAATCTCCGTCCGCAAACAATCTTCGCCTTAGACCATTAAGAACCTGTGGTGAGCAAAAGTGAAAGTTTATAGACGTGCCGTTGTCAGTTTGGAAGCACGGGATGAAGGTTCTGGTGATTTTTTCCCAAATACCTCTCCATCAAAGTCTGCCTTAGACCATTAAGAACCTGTGGTGAGCAAAAGTGAAAGTTTATAGACGTGCCGTTGTCAGTTTGGAAGCACGGGATGAAGGTTCTGGTGATTTTTTCCCAAATACCCCTCCATCGAAGTCGGCGTTGTGTCCAAGACAATGTTTGGCTCAGATGATGGAATGAACAGGAGAGGAGACGAGTCAACAAGGAATTCCTCCTCCCACTGACAAATGCATCCGAAGGTCTGCGGCTTGTTTATGACATGTTGTCAATCATTGTCCTCGTGAGCGGAAGTTAGGGAGAGGTGAAAGTAAGAGAAAGACCGTGGTTACAAAACACGAGTCTCAATGTTTACCATCGAGATGTGCCGCCATTGCAAAAAAATCAACTTGCTGATACTCATGGTATACTCCCTCACGTGAATCCTGTCTTTTGCCCTTACCCAAAGAGTGTCCCGAGTAAGGGAAAACTGCCTTGGAAGTCATCATTAGCGCATGGCTCTTCAGGAACTCCTATGCTGGTCCCCCCTTTCTATTCCATGCCATTCCATTGACATGTATGCACTAGCAGCTCATGCATTCAAGAACTCAACTTGATCTCATCTACTCCTCAGGAGTGACAGGAGAGTCTCGGAGTGATTGTGTCGCGCGGAATGTTGATGTAAATTGATGAGAAAGTTTACGAATAAATAATAATCCGTTCCAGGGAAGATGAAAAGCCGCTTTCACTTCCCTTTCACCCCAGTTTACGAATTTAAGCTGTATAAATGGCTCTAGGCCGGGGAAATGAAGCCGGGTCTTAAGTAGATCAACTGGTCCATGCCATGTATGAAATCGTCCCCCTTCCCTTTTCATCAACAGACTTTTCGCAAACAGACAGCTTGGCTCCTGCCACCCGAAATTCCAATCCCTTTCACCCAGCAGACTGACGTGGAAGAAGTCTAAATTAGACCATGTTCTCACGCTAACGACATGCGAGCTAAATCAAGCCCAGGCAGGTCCCGGGCCCATGACTCATGACTCAGGCAGGACTCTTTGAAATTTCGCATATGAATCTTTCAGACGTTAACCAGATTCTCCCATCAAGCCGTCCTCCCACCATTTACCGTTACCCGGTTCAGGTCGCATGATTTGATACTTCCGGCGAGTAGGCGCGTGGTATGAAGGCCACCTTATGAAACATGAGACAAGTTGCAATTTTCCATTCTTTCTCTTCCTTCTTCCCCTGTGAGCTCTTCCTCTTCAGGCTCACAATGCCTATAAAAAGAGCCATGGCTCTAAAAGGCCTTTAGTAGGGTACTACCTTGGCCGGTGTTTGAACCAGAAAGTGCTTCCTTCAAGGCAAGGAAGTTGCTTTACTTAGTACATCAAAGAGTTTTTTGCAAAAAAAGTAAAAGAAAAGCAGGAGCGGCAGCTGCTGCTCCGTACAAACCCAGTAATATTAACAAAGATTGCGTTTGTTTACAGGAGCTTTGTTCTGGTTCCGGACAATTTCCGCAACTCCTCTCGCATTCCTTCAGGGACGGGCTGAGAGAGGAAAAGTAATTTGTTTCCGAGATTGAAAAAAGTTGACGAATCGTCGCAATGCATACCAAAGTGCTTTGTCTCCTGAATGAATCCACGTGACTGAAAAGGAAGCTCTGGCGGCTGAACAACTCATCCTTGGCGTCAACGCCGTCAACTAACAAGAATCGGCAACCGCAAAATCTCAAGTGGTAAATAACAATAACACTAGGCTGGAATCTGGAATCTCGTTACAATAAATGAGAAGCTCCGTCACCTTGTGCTTACATTCTGGTTCTCCAACCCCCAGCAGCTCATCTCCAGCTTTCCCATCATTCAATATGGAGAAGTCTTTGTCTAAAGGCTCAGTGCAGTGAATGCCGTTTAACAATGGTGAAGTCGAAGAGGCTCTTGAATCCGTACTGATCAACTTGAGCCTCACCACGAACCGCTCTGTCACCACAGTCGTGCAGTGATTTCTCTTCGTATCCCAGGAGATGCGTCTAGTTTTACACCGGGTTGTAATCAAGCCTGAAGAACATCCTTGTTTGTGACACTTGATCCCCCCTTGTTCTCAAGAATCGAGTCGCTTGAGGAAAACCTCAAAGTATGGTTCTAAGCCGCAAGTGCTTCGCAAAATTCGTAAGGAAAGGCTTGTAGTATCGCTCGGAACCTCAACTGCGAACAGATGCATGCAAAGAGTTGAGACTGGAGAAACTTGTGCAAAATTTATGGTCCGCTGCCAAGTAAATTTTTCACTCGCGATAAAGTCGTAAGGTGAGACGGAGCTCAGGCCCACGCCTGTGTTCCCCAAGTAAGGCGATACGGTCAAGCCACACGTCCTTGTCACCACGAGCTGACGGCTCTGAATATACCACTTTTTCCACTTGATTTGTCTGCGACTTGAGATGGAAAGCATTTGTGAGGGATTGTCAGCACAGCTGCCAGCCTCTGCCGAAAGCCATTACACCTGGGATGACACGAGTCCAAGAATGGGAAAGATGGAACGTGTGCCAAGTGAGCAGAGCGAAGAGCCATTGTGTATCCGTCATCATTTCGGAAATGACGGCCAGATGACAGAAATAAATCCACGAGGAAGAGCACTCCCACTGTATGAAATCTCCTCGATTTTCAAGTCCAAAACGGAACGTGTTCCTTCTCCTGAGGACTCCATTACCCGCCTTTCCCACCACAATAATCCCTCCGTTACTGCATTTAGCTCAATGAAAGGAAATCCACCGTCAACTCATGCGAAGGAACATGAGGACTTTCCGGAAAGGCCATTTTCTTCTGCACCAGTTTTCGCCAGTCAAAACCGTGATATGTACCCACTAGTGAATTATCTCAAGGCTCGAGTCTGTCCATGGAGTCAGTTGCTTTACTTCCGCTCTCCCCTGCTACTTGTTCTCGTCACGGTGCTTTTGTCTCCGTTGACCCTGTGTCAAGCACAAGGTAAGAAGAATCCTTAAGTAGTACGATTTCATGTCTGATGCATT
>VRMD01001633.1:0-16103 GCA_009872375.1 Sminthurides bifidus | reverse complement strand
AGGAGATTGAAGAGTCATGTGTTCCTCTCCGGCCGTCATAGACAGGGCTGCGGTGGTGTGAAATGAATTGATGATGATCATCAAAATTCTTAAAGCTCCCTTGAGGAAACAGTAGGCTCGGTATAACAAACCTTTAAAAAAGTAGACAATAGAGGCGTGCTTCTATTATGTGCTCGAGCTGTAAATTAACAAGGAAGTGCCGAGTATCTAGCGGAAGCGATGCGGCTCACGGCTTACATGCTCATGTGACGTAAAATAAGGCTGGAGAATGGTACCATGTATTCGGGAGGTATCCAATTATGGCATCTTGTGCCGGATTACGGCTCGGCTATACTCTATGGAATAAAAAGTAGAAACAGGGAGAGAAAGCGAGCAAGGAAATGGAAGAGATAGAAGTCTTGCATATGGCACTCCGTCAGTAGTAATATGGCTTAGGTTGTCGATCCTTCAACGAACTAAATTAATTATACTACCCAAAGATTGGAGCAGAGATGATGTAAATGGCAGTAAAAGCAAGAGCTCAATCCAGCACCTATGCAGACAAATCCAAATTAATGGCGAGTGAAATGATGTGAAGTTGGATACGACACAGGGTGGAAGTGGAAGGTAGGACGAGAGGAGATTTGTCAGTTCACGCGACAAAAGCGACCAGAATCGGCAAAGTTCACCTACTGGAGGCATAAATTTGACGAGGGAGCAGGGCAATGCAGTGATCAACTGAATGTGAGAAGAGCTTTTGCCTCAGAGATCTCATCAGTTTCTGGCAGATTAACATTGTATGGACGTGTTTAGAGTGTATGAAGACGGTGGCCACAATCCAAAGTCCGTGTCAACGTAAACAGGATCATGGTAAAGGGTTGTATGCCATTCTGCCTCGAACGGGGAAGTGAAAGACGGGAACCACCAGGAGGGTGGAGGAATGAAGCTTTTGTGATCCAAGAGGTAGAGCATTGTGAGAAGCCGGCGGAAGAGGAAGAATAACTCGGGCTGATTATAAACATTGTTCAATAGACTTGACTCCTGTCACTGTCATAGTTGCGAGAAACCCCGGAGGGAATGGATTGGTGAAGCAGATTTTTCCTACCAACAATGAACAGGACAGAATAAGATGAATCGCTTGGAAAATGAATTTCCATACTTAGCCTTTGTGTAGATTAATCTATCTGACTGGCACGGGGAGGGCGGGGGATGAAGCCTAGTGATCAATTTATGAAGACCGTGTATAAGTATTTATGAATCCTTTTCTGAGAAGCATTCAATCCTCATTCATATTCAGCCTCGTATAGATGACCCGTGACGGAGACCAAGAGTGAAACATTTGTCATGACAACTAAACTATGTTTAAACACTGCTCAGTGTTGCCAATCGTAGTCACCTATAGATCTTGAAGCAAACCGGTAAGAGAGTTAAGCACGTCCTTTGGGTTGCATCATGGTCCTTGTTTTGAAATTGTTGACGAAAGAGCAGGGGAAAAGGAAATGCAAAGGTGGCCGAAATACGGGGTATGATGTGACTAAAGAAAAGACTTGATAAACGTTCTAGTGAGTGTATGAGAACAGATTATATTTTCTTATTTTTGAATCATTACCATTCAAGTAATAAAATCTGTTACGAACCGGTAGCGACAATTGAGTACTGGCATTGCTTTCATGAGGGTGGATGAGGAAGAGTCTATCTGGATTTCCTTTACGGTAGGTACAAGAACAGATTGAGTTGAATTACAAATCAATTGGCACTTGGAACTCGAACTGTACCGGGTGTAAAATTTAGCTCTTGAGTTTTACTAGTGGATTTGGAATTTCAAGTAATCCTTTGAAACTATGCACGGTGTAGACATTTATTGGAAGTTGGAACTTTTTGAAGCAGTATATGTTGGAAACCCGGATCTTGTATGGAAATGTAGATAATGTCAATCGTTTGGATAGTTCTGTTCTAAATTCCGTCGGTCGAAGTAGCGTAGGCTGTAACTTTGAAACCGTTGTGGGCGAACCGCTGTAAGCCGGCACTCGATATATCTCTATTAGCTGATGAGTTGATTATTTAGCAGGTGTTGTTGGGATTTGCGTTATGGTGTCTGTTGGGACTTGGTTTATCTTGATCATGAGTGGGCAGTGGTGGCTGGGGGTAGATGGGATGAAGTTGTTGTTAACTTGTTTGAATACTTGGAATTAAGGTTATTGTAGATTTTGTTTGATATGGAAACATTTCATAGTTAGTACCTTGACTAAACAGGAATTGAGCAATAACCATGCTGTATGAATAACTTATACGTATATAAATATAGGTAGACTAATTTGTTCGTGTGTAAATATATCATGGAGGACTCCGACATCTAGGATTCGTTATATGCCTCTAAATCTTGACTTCTGAAGCGAGTCAATTGTGGTGCGATTGACTCGACTGCGGGGCTCTTACGTATCTAGCCTTACTGTTAACATGTTCATCAATTTTGTATTTAATACTATATTAGCGGCAGGAGTAGCTGTAGTAGATTTCACTTGTAAGAGAAAGTGCGCATGTATATTCCCGTGCAATGGGATCTCATCTTTCGGAAAAGTAATGTGTTATATCCCATACACCATTGTGTATTATTTGGTAATAGCTATAAAAGTATATAGTTTTTCAAAAAGTGTCAAGTTTGTACTATTGAGTGACATTGAGGTACAATTTGTGAAGCAGATCCGATTGGTATTCAAGTACTGTAACCATTTCTCAGCAATCAATTGGTAGAACACATTGGATTTTGCACTGTTACATACCGTTTCGTTGTAGCTGTAATGGGTAAACGTTTCTAGTATTATCAATCTGGTTGTTTTTAAGTACACAGCTTGCTGGCTGTGTCACTACAAATTGGTATTTTCACTGATGAACTGACATACCACTGCCATTGTTTCGTGCAGCCGGGTTATTGGAGTCATCAATTCCTATTTTTCCGTGTATTATCATCAAGTATTATCTACGCTTATTACAAGGCGAAGCGCAGTAGAGAGGTTCCTTTCTTAGAATGGTAGTAGATTTCTATTCTAAAGATTTGACACGAACTGAGAGCCGTTGTGGGGACTGTTTAAATGTAATTTGAGATGGTATCTGTACTGTAATTTGGTTGCGAAAAATATCAGCTAGTGTCACTCTCAATCATAGGTAATGTAAGGCCGAGGGTAGTAACACCTTCACACATTCATTCACAAGGGCTCCAAAAATATCGTAATCGAATTCAAGGCTAATCTTTACCTACATACCTGCAGGAGAAAAAGCTACAGAAAGACAGCTTTGGAAATCTCTTACTGTAGGTTGAAACTGAGTATTTCTCATCAGAGGCTAAGAAAAATCATATATTGTAGTTAGTAGTGCAGTTATCTCTTGAATATCATTGACTATAGACTAATATGGCGTGGTGATGTAAGTTAAGTATGAAGGAATCTCCTTGGAGAAAAGTCTTATCACTAGTGTACAGTTAGGAATTCGTAGAAGGTCTCATGCCCATATCGGCAACTTGGACACAATAAGTTTAAAAACAATAATCGTGATAAGATTATACAGATAACAGAGTCAAGATTCACACACAAACGTTTCAACGGTGTCTTGAGGTGCTTGGGAAAAGCCCGAGTGGAGAGTGGGGAAGTTTCAAAGTAGTTGCTGATACTTTCACCTAGTCTTGATACTTCCATACACTTATCGCTCATATGACCTCGGATTGATTAATTAGCGGCGTGTTTCATCTCTCTCAGTCAGCAGAGCAGGTGACTATAGACTTACGAGTGGAATATCCAGGTTCTTCCTACATGAATATTGATTAATAAAGTTGTCTAGAAAATTTAAAAATATTCACAAGTCTCACAAACTTTGTCTCGTACTTGTTCCTGATTTCATATAGGTCACTGCTGACTTTTACAGCGGTTAGGTCAACTTACCATTATCCCACTGCTACGATAAGTCTGCGTTCTTTCTCTTGAACCGGCCACTTTCAAAACCGTGAGCTTGAGAGCACAAGGAGGGGGTTGTAACGATCGCGTTTAGGAACCTAACGAGGCAAGCACTCTACTCTAGTCCATGAAAAAGTTTGATAAAAATGAAGAAAAAGTTTGGAGGAGTAAGTGCTCGGGATCAAGGACTGGGTTTTAGGCAAAGGAGAGCTGCGAGAAGGGTTATTACCAGTGAGACGTACATACTATCGGTACTCTCTCAAGTCTAAGTGCTGGAACGTGTTCATGTTACAAGGGTTTTCATGCAGGGCCATTAGGCGATTTCGTTGCAGTAGGGTAAAGCCGGTAGTCTGAAGTAATTGCATTAGTTTGTAGAGTATTTAAATCACAACTATTATTCCGATACATAATACTAATTATTGTCATGTGATGATCAACACAAAAAGTGCTTTCTAAAATCTTCGTCGGTCGGTTGGGTTTACACCAAGTTCCAGGAAGCTGTTACCAGGGAGCAAGATGAGTTTAGCGAACTTGCAGGGCTGCAGAACTCAACTGCGGATTTCACGTAGCATGTCTGCGAAAAGTGGTCTACGGCATCAAGAGTTGAGCCTTGGCATGGTTTGAGTTTCTTGGCATGAGTTTGACTTCCTTTTGCTGCTACGTTCAATTGATGCTGATAACTGCAACTCGTAGAAAACGGAGTTGTTTCCTTCAAATTGTTTCTCCGATAAGGATTCTTATAGGAACGAGTTTAAGTATGAAATCTGAGTCTTGAGGTACTCGATAAATCCTGGGGAAGAATAGAGTCCGGTTGGCCTTAAGAGGTGTGTTGCATGAATAAAATGTTACGATTGAGAAGACTGCTCCGTGGCTGTATGGAGAAAGTGTGGTAATAATGATGGAAAGGAAGTGGAGAGCTTTGCAGAGGTTGTGGCTCTGGATAAGATTAGACGGGGATTTAAGAGCGGTTGTTCTTGGGGGTTTCGCGATAGGATGGGGAAATTGTCAAAGTTGACTTTGGAATGGTATATTTAGTTTTAATAGCGCGGGGATAAAGTAACGGATTATAAATGGGCAGGGTTAGCCGGTGGTTTGGTGCGATGGGTGGATTGTTCGAAAGCGGAGTGTGATCGTGATTTACTCGGGATGGGCGAGAGGCGAAGTACCACTAAGGAGATGAATAATGAGGACATGAGGCCAAGAGATACACGATGACGGCTGAGGGAAAGCAATATACTTACTTATCGTTAAAGGGTGTTGGTTCAAATCACGCAAAAGGGAGGAAGAGAGAGAGAAAAATGTAAGGCACATCCTGCTGGAAAGTCGAAAGATTACCATGAAAAGGCGCAGGAAGAGGAACGCGGGAGGATGTGGATAAAAAAGGAAGTAAGGACGGATAAGAAAAACAAGGGATGAAAAATCTATAAGTGAAAGCAAAGGAATTTTGGTAGAAAAGGTAAGTTAGATGCGGAAGAGGCTCGCATGCTTAGGGCCAGGCTGCTACCGTGCAGGTGGTACGACATGACTTTGAGTGAGCAGGAGACGAGGGCGGGTGAGCTGGAGAAAGGAAGGAATGACAGGAAGTAGAAAAGGTTTGGATAAGTGGCTGAGGTAATATTATTTTGTGTTTTTGGTTGACGAAAAAGTTTTTGTGCGGTAGGTAGCTCATGTGGTCTGAATGCATACTTATAGCCGAGGAATGTCAAACATGACCAACTAAGTCGGACAAAAGAAGCATTCCAATTTGCTACTCCTGCTCCCCGTTGGCTGCCAGTTTGTCGTAATAACATTCTACTTGTGATGCAAAAGTATGCGGAACAGAAGCAAAGGAATGGGAATGTTATTGATATTGATTGGTGTACGTATGGATCGGAGCGTCATGGAGATGAAATGGTTGGCCATTTTTTGAGAGAATAATTTATTGAATTGGTTCCACAACAACTGTTCTCTAACTGCCTGACAATCCAAGATTGTTTTTGATTTCATACTTCAAAAAACAACAACTGTTGGAAGGCAGGAGTAAGAGAACTTGGAGGAAAGGGCAAGTAGTGTAGGGGGACAAAGTTTCAAAGCACTTTTCTTAAGAGATGCTTACAATTCTGTTCTACAGCGCTTTTGGCTCAAAGTACAAGGGAGCTGGGCAGAGAGGGTGAAAGTACAGGGAAAGCAGTAGTTAGAGAGAGAGAGAGAGCTGGGCTAAATGGGAAGGAACAGGATTGCTCTTATTCGGCTGACTGCGAGCAACCTTTTGTTCCAAGTGGAGGTAAAGGGCACTGAGAAAGGAAACAAGTTAAAGGAAGCTGTCATCTTCGCGTAATTGGTTCTCTAGCATTCATCGACGAAAATGGAGTAAGAGGGCAGGGAGCGTGGAGAAAGTATCATTGGAGCAAACGTAAAGGGTAGATGTTAAGTGGACTCTACCCAATAGAAACCGTCGTCCTCCTTGTATATTTTTATGCATAAAAACTCTGTCCCCGAAGTAATCTTTGTATTTGTTGACTTGTAAATACTCCTTTTCTGGAATGAGCGGATTGGGGATTCGGGCAAGTGCTAGATCGAGCTTTGTCCCATTCCGCAATGGAGAAAGGGCCCCTGACGCAGTTTAGTGCATGCACCAGCTTCCCGAGTAAACTCGACCGGCCGACCTGTAATTAATTTACTTAACCAACGAAAGATGAGGATACACTATGGTGATGATAATATAATCTCATCAATGCCTTGAACGACACGTAAATCTTCCTGCACAAATACCAAGGACTAATAGAATCAGTTTTTATATACAATTCTTCCCGTGATTGTAGTCAAATGAGAAGCAATAATGTATCATATATATTCAAATTTTACAAGCTAAACCAAATCCAGCTCGAAGGCTGCAACTTAAAGGTATCTGAGAAAATCCTGAAATGGCCAGTTTCTTTGAGTAAGTTTCACTTGAGTTTCCACAGTACACAATCAGTTCACACAGATTCTGAACTCGACCAGACCATAGTAGGTAAGACAAGACGGAGGGCGTGTGGAGATTTTCGTTAGGCAGGACGAAACATTCTTGAGATAATTTGATGAAAAAAGAAGGAAACTTTGCCAACATTTTAGTGAAGTGGCACTGGGAAAAAGCACAACAGCTACAAAAGTTGGCCACAGCAATCTTACTAGGCGTCTGTCTGCACTAATTAATTCATTAGTAGAGGTTGATCCAGTATTGATTCGTAGTCACCTTTTCCTCATGTGAATCAACTAATCGTATGCCTATGACTACAGTAGTAATGTGTTTGGTTGTGGTACTGCTGATTGAGCCACCACAAAGGAATTCCGTACTAAATTATGCCGTGAAGTAGATGGTTTAGTTAGCTTGAATAGCCGTACTAAGGCCATTTGTTGCTGTAATTTGACGTGAATCCCCCCTGTAGGCATTTTTAGACGCTAATTCTAGTATGGACAAGATGGGCGCTGCGATGCATATTTAATGAAAATGAGACTTGGTAATGCCCACACGTCGCATCTGTCCTAATCGTTCCTATAGTATTATAGCTTACATCTCATCGCCAATGTCATGCAGTAGATGAAATTGAAAGCAGTATTGAGCCGCTATAGGAATTGATTGGTGTTTGTAGTAGAACTGTAATGATTGCTGAAGGGGACTGAAGTGCGCCAAGAATGGACTTTTTACGACAATCGTCCTGTTTAGCTGATTCGAATTTGATGGGACTAATTGTTTACTTAGTTGGTGTTGGGTTCTCGGCTCCGGCTTTGACTAGTATTTGGTAGTTTGGTTGTGATCTGATGCATTGCTGCGATCAGATCTTGTGCTGTTTTTTCTTCCGATGACTCGTAACTATCTCCAATGTTGTCTGTAGAATTCATGTATGGAAAATGCGAGACCAAGGCTGCCGTGCTGAGTTTTCGGTAGATCGTAATCGTAATTGAATATTTTAGCCGTAGCATTAGTAGTACAGAACCACTCATCATCTATTCTATAAGGGACATATTTTGAGAATCTCTCCTCCTTAAAGAGAAACTTTCCCCACCAACCAACCGTTTGTTCCTTCGTACAGTCGAATAATTCTCTAAAAGCAGCGATAATTTTTCAAGTAATATAGTAGTCGTACACGTAGACATAGGTTGAGCAAGCCAGTAAGTAATGTAATACTTTTACATGTCCTGTACCGTAGTTAATTCCAAAGTTGGTGTAGTTTATGTAGTCGCTCTGTAGTAAAATATTTATTTCTCTTTATTAAAACTGTATGTCTAGATTGTTGTTCCTTCCTGAATACTTCCTCCTACTTTTTTATTTTCTTGACCCACATTTGGGAGTGAATGCGGGAGCGATTGAACGCACCAACGTAACAAACCCCATCTCGTTCATCAGAAGAGAAGAGTCGCCGTGAATGCACTTTAATTCACTGTTCAGAGCTGCGGAGATAGCTGTGAGATTGAGCCGGATGCGCTATCTCACAGCTTTCTCCACCACACTCTCTGTCAATCCAACTTTTGACACGTTGGCCCTAGTAATTTACTCAGTCATTTTCAGCAGCCAGGATATGAATGTCCGCCTTGTACTCGTAAAAAGAGCCGGTTCCTAAATCAAGAGCCGTGCCCTGGGTAAACGAACAAGTCTCGAGTACACACGCCTCACTTCCAGCTAGATATTCCCAGTCAGTCTGTTTCACATACTGCACACTTGTATGCAAAACGGTGGCAATTATTCTAACGCTTTTCGTCATACGAATACAAGTAGTACAAAGAACTTGGTAGCTAATGAAATTTTTTATGCAGCACTTTTGAGATTTGAGATGCCGTTGCCGCTCTTTGCGAGCCAAAACCCTACAGCAGTGTGGGAGGTTCTGTTCTGCTAACCTGAGTTGAGGCATCCGTTTAACGCAACTAGCAGTCAGGTTTTTGCGTTCCGTGGATGCAGGGGTAATCTAACGATGGTAAATCAAATCAGCGAGATTCTCGCTCGCTAATCTGGCCCAGCCCGCTTGGTTCTTTTTTTAAGCATGACTGACACTTTGGCAAGACGAATTACATTTCCTAGATTTGCAATTAATTTGTTCCGAAAGAGTGTACCTAAGGCTAGGACCTATAAGAAAAAACGGCAGAGCAATAGTCAGTTTGCATGGTAAAGACAAGGACAAATAATCTTGTTAGCAGCACGGAAATAGCACACAGTCGACCCTGAGGAGACCCCTCTCATTTGCAGCCGTCCAGTGCAGCCAGCGTAATATAATGTAGTATTAAAATAAGATCTTTTCGTCACAGCTTGATAGCATTTTCACTACTAATGCTCCAGTGTAGCGCAAAAACGAGGCTACTATTAAGGGCTACCTATCCTGCCCCTTGTCCTCTCTCGCTCCACTGTCTGTAATATCAATGAGAAACATGAAAACGGCAATAATTCAAAGGGTAGACGTTAATACTTGTTTTTGATCAATCGCTCCAGGCAGGGAACTTCCGATAAAAGTAGATCCCTTAAAAAATTGAAACTACTATAACCGTAGCGTATTATTGCGCAAGTGAAAGTACACAACCCATCCAGTATTGTAATAGAATCCGATTACTTTCGCCGCATCCGTATTACTGTTACCAGTTGCATTGAGGATTTTGGCTTCCAGGTTGATGAAACGAGGGACTGTGTAAAACGTATGCAATTTATGGTAACAACTGTCACGAGTTGGTGCTAGTGCAGTTGTCTATGTAATTTGAGTGTAAGTCGCCTCTCTCGTTAGATGCTAGCTAAATTAACACGAATGACTTTTAGCGCGGTTGCAGAACGCGTTGCTGAACCCTATCGTAGATTACGTACCCTCCTACGGTCTTGGTAAACTTTGAATAGCAAGGAAATATTACAATAGAGCAGCGATTGATTGTAGAAGTATGATTAGTTCTAGTGTGAAACTTAACTGCCGCATGTTGCTGTAAGCAGTAGCGAATAATACAAGTAGATTATGAGCAATTAAGTAGAGAACTAGTAGACGTTTAACCTGTATGTTGTAGTCGTATAGTATCCCGGGTAAAGTATGTAGTTAAATCTGATTAGAGCTATTTGTTAAATACCAACCAGCTGTCCTCAACCACCATGCGAAGCGCAATAGAGGGAGTAACATTTTCTGTACATTCTCTTGGTGTTTTTGGTGTGCCGTGTTGTAATCAACACTTCATGTAGTTCTTGCAGTTGTAGATAATGTAGAATCCTGCTTTGATTAAAAAGTACTTGATCTATAAGACAACGCAGTAATTTGAGTAACTTTTTTACCTTTTAACACTGCATGCCATTCCGTAATGAATGAATCATACGTCAACAAAGTACAAACAAGTAGAAGCGATCGATTTAATGACTGTACGTGCTAACATTAGATGATCAACGCAGTCTAACACATTAATGCATGAGCTTACTCAAAAAAGGCTACAAACTGCCAAACCCTGCTTTTCTCGAAGAGGTAGTACGGCTTTAACCGTAGTAATTTCTATAAGCTTGTCAGTCACGGAAACATTTCAGAGACAAAATCTTCTATGGCTGCATCCTCAGAGCACCATCTAACCGGATTACTTCCCCGTTCAGCATTGGATTAGCTACTACGGCTTCCACCAACATGGCAAATTCATCCGGATACCCTAGCCTATTAGGGCATGGCACCTGCTTGGCCAGGAAATTACGGACCTTTTCTGGCAATGCTTGAAGAAGAGGAGTATCCATCAAACCTGCAGTAACAATTAACAAGATAGAGTCTTGTATCCAATTTCGCATCAAGTCAATACTTTTAACGAGTAAATCAATAAAGTCAACTGATTAATCTCACACTTGCTTCAATTATTTGTTACCATGACTACCAACGTTCAAAGAAACCTGATGCACTGCATACGATCTCACAACTGTAAAACCTCTGTGGTGTCATGGCAACACTTGAAATGTCAAGGATCAGACTTCACCACAAAAAATATTTTACTTTGTCACAAGAGAGGTGCAATACAATGATATTTCATACCTGGAGCGATTGTCATGACGCGGATGCCTTGGTCCTTTAAATCCCGGGCCATCGGCAAAGTCATACTACAAATAGCACCTTTGCTAGCAGCATATGCAACTTGTCCGCACTGTCCATCAAATGCAGCGATACTCGCCGTATTGATAACAACGCCACGAAGACCGTCCTTATCAGGTTGGTTTTGTCCGATCAGGCCAACTGCGAGGCGTGCAACGTTAAATGTACCGGAAGCGTTAACCTGAATCCATAAATTACAATTATCATGGTGAATCCATTGGCATGTAGAAAAAATTGGAACTCTAAACGACGATAAGAGTCTGCGTTCAATGTAGCAGGGGTTTAAATACTTGCAATCAACGTCACTTACATTAAGAACTCTGGTGAAATCTTCAAGTTTGTGAGGCAAGCTCTTGTTAAAGTTGTAAATCTTAAATGCTACCCCTATGCCTGCGCAGTTGACGGCAACATCCAGCTTTCCAAACTTATCTTTTGTCATGTCCAGGGCTTTCTGAACATCTGCCTCAACGGTTACCTACACCATTGGAAAAAGAGCGTTATTAAAACCTCTAACTGACATAAGTAATTATAATTTCTAATTGCGTATTGGTTATTACATTTGTCGGCGCAAAGACTGCGTCAGGTCCCAATTCTTCAGCAACCTTAGCTCCTTCAGAGTTGGGTAGGTCGCAAAGAACAACTTTACCACCATTCTTAATGAATCGCTGTGCCGTTGCCCGTCCAAGTCCAGAACCAGCTCCGGTTACCAGGGCGACCAAACCTCTCATCGTGCTTCTGAAAATTAAGTCAATCGTAATTATCACTACATGATAACATGATAACACCAAGTACGTGCCGCATCTACTAACGCAACCATGTTGACAGTCCTCATAATTTTCAACTGGAGAGTTGAATAGCAAGAAAAATACAGGTGATTCGGTGATTGCCAACAAGAACTAACTACAAGCATTAGTGGCCTCAAGAACTGCGTCAATGCCAAATGACACAATTAGCGTTTCAAAGGACTTACAATTCGACAGACAATTTTGATCGATCAGTCTTTCTTAAGTTTGCACCTCCACGTGTTTTGAATGTCAGCCACCGGTACCGCTATGCTGCAGAAAGTTTGCCTGAAAAAAATGAAAATGCAAAATCCTTTGAAGGCTATTACTTCCAGACGAAATTGACTCACTAAGTAGATAAAACGCATCTAGCAACTAACTGTCCAAGTAGCCCAGTTTAAGAGCGAAAGTGAATATCATAATTAACTAACCCTTTAAGACTTAATTGTTAAAGAACCGAAGTACGAGTAGTAATCTAAAATGAAAATGCAAAATCCTTTGAAGGCTATTACTTCCAGAAGAAATTGACACACTAAGTAGATAAAACGCATCTAGCAACTAACTGTCCAAGTAGCCCAGTTTAAGAGCGAAAGTGAATATCATAATTAACTAACCCTTTAAGACTTAATTGTTAAAGAACACCGAAGTACGAGTAGTAATCGTCTTTTGTTCTTGAATACAAAATCACATGTTTTTGCTTTCCGGGATCCCGTTCATTTCATAACATCAATAAAGCAATGATTTCCAGCAGTCCTCCTAGGTGTCTCACCATGTCATATTTAAAATGGAATGGTAACCATCACCCCTCCAGCATTTCCTTGTTCCAAGTTATAGAACGAAATTGCTCTAGAAACTTTAATTACAGCGATAACTGGCCAATTAATTGGATAGCTAGCTTAAAGCAGAGCAGAAGCATTAACTTTAGCAAGCATCATTTTCCTATCGCCAAACATAACCGCTTTAGAAGATGTGAATCCAAGAATAAGATGGTGGAGTTGCCTTGATAAATCTTCAGACTTCAGGGTGGTCTCCTGCTTCTGCAAACAAGGTGACCTTTTAAGTGCATGAACTCGGTGAAGGGTGAAACATGTGCATATTAGTAGTCCGGAGCAGCGAACAAAGACGTTCCAACACACTTGGGTGAAACGATTGATAGGTGCTTACATGGATCCAGTGTACTGGCGCAATGCAAAGAGGCAATTCTATTGGCTCTCTTTATAGACATCTCTCGTTTCGTTGCAACACAGAATTTTTTCCGGGTGGTACTCTATATGTAGCAACATGTGTTTTTGCGGATGCTCAATGTTGTCAGTAAATGCTAATCATCATGTTTTTTACGTGCATAATTTAGCTCGCTCTCTAATGGGATGTTGGGCTGGCTGGGGTGGTTCATCACTTGACCCTTGGGTGGTCGAAAAGGTCAGAGATTCTAAGGGTTTGCACTGATTGGTTTTAAAAACCTACTGGTGTGTTCGCAACAGACGGTAAAAGCCGTTAGTTTCGCCATCACAAATCTCAACTGCGCATTTAGCTTTTGTCAAGCAACTGAGGCGGACCTCAGTGCCTAAAATAGCTTGTAATCAGCAATAATATTAACAAGGTCCACTAAAGTTAGCTTTTCGTTGCAAATAAGGATTGACAACCATCAGTTTAAAGTTCAGAGTTGGAAAAAGTAACTGAAAGTTATCGTTTGTTGAAGCTTCTGACTGTGTTACCGAAACGGTTGTAATTTGATCATCATCGTTTGCCAAGCGATAGGGTTCTAAGTTCAAAGTCTACAGAAATAGATCGGCAAAACTTCTTGAAGCTATGGATAAATTTGGTTCGCAAAGTGTCTTTCCAGCCTTCGGTCGTCAGGACACTTTATGCTTTGGTGGCGTTTCGGGACCTTATTCTAATTGGAATGCTCCTACGCAGTCCTTATGGTAATTTGTACTCATCTTTTAATGACAATTGGTTCTGGTGTTTCGTAAGAAGGTGTGGATCATGGAATATCTCCTGATTTGCTCATTGAAATCGTTTGCTTTCACTTCCTATTCTATTTTGCAGGATACCGGGTCCTCCTCAACCACCTCCAAAGATAGGGTCTAACATCTTGTGGAAGATTTACGAAGAGATGAAAGGGTTGGTAGAGGATGGAATTATCATTGCCAAACCGCTGATGGGAGTTTGCTACGCGGATGTTACAGATGTAAGCTGAAATATTTAGAATGCTATTTAGTTATTTCATGGTATTATCGCAGGCGGTGTATAATTGAAGAGGCAATGGCTGGTTTACGTTGATATTAATCGATTCTTTGTCCTTGGTGTAGTCTGAACGCTGTGACTCACATTCTGGAGAAGCTGAAAGATTTGCTTGAAACCGCGGAAGTAGACCACAAGAAGATGATGATGGTAATTTGCACATTGTACTTGAAAAATATGGACAACCGTCCCAGGTTCACATGGTTTTATATGTGCAACCGAAAGGTACCAATTGAATTCTACAACAACATCATCCTGAGTGAGGCATCGAAACTATTGTGCGATCGGTTCGTCCAGTCCTGTGCGATTCTGAAGTCCACGTTGGAGAACTTCCTTCCGCTTTTGTACAACTGGAGTGCACTGTATCGTAACGGTAAGTTGTCACCTTGATTAGGATAAACTCCAGCTTCCTTTCTGTCTATCCGTGGCATGGAGAGCTAGAGGCTGTGACTTACAGGACCAGCTCTGTTCCTGTAATTACTTAACAGATTTCTGATGTATTGCAATTGTTATTTCAGGTGAAGCCTTGCAAGAATTGGAGTTGATTCTCGTATTGGTGAAGAACTTCCGCACGGCTGCTTTCGAATGGGCTATCATTGCTCAAAAGATTAAGCTCCAGTGCGATTACATTGGCTGTAAAAATCCTTATTCTCCAGAAAAGATAAAGGAAAAGCAAGAATCGAAGATGAAGATGGCTTGGAACATCGCACATCCATCTGTAGCTCCTCCTATGATGCCTATACGTCCGATTCGTGAAGTTAATGAAGAAACTGTTGAGTGGGCACATGCTGATACCGATACGCTTGTGTCCAATTACATGGACCTTGGACAGGGTCCTGAAGAAACGAAGCGTCCGAGAGCTGTCAGCATCACCAGCGAATACGGTTATAGTGACTCGGGCTACAGTTCCAACCCTGGCAGCACTGTCGGCTCACCTACGAAACCATCGGGTTCCGTGCCACCTGGGATGGCATCCTTGTACGATGAAGATATTTTGACTGTATTCTGCCAGCTAAGCATTAAGTAACTGGATTTATTCAACGGTAAATGAATGCATGAAACAGTTTAGAATATAGTTACAAAGCTTTTGTTGCATCGCTGCGGAAATTGTGAGGTATTATCACTTTGTCGTACACTCTTGACGGAGGCAGATTTTCTTTGGCTACATTTTCGATGTAATCTTCCAGTTCCTTGATCCTTCGGTCTCGGAGTGCTAACTGTACTTGTAGCCTCTCTACCTCGAAAGATTTCCTCATATAGGCCCTCCGGTACTGAGAATAGAATCATTATCATTTGTTATCACAGTAGTCGTTTCATATAGTAGGTTATGTACCAGAAGTATGTATAATTCTTACATCATCGAATGATTTGAGTTCCATGGTGTCGTACGCCGATTCCTTTTCCACCTTGGTGCCATTCTTAAGGGATATTGTGTTAGTGGCTAAGTTGGGAGCCGATCCCGTGTTACCGGAATTTTGTAGATGTGAGACAATGGATGCTACTTTTTTCTGCTGCACAGAATGATTCGTGCGGTGTTTGTCCCATTTTTCTTTAACATCCTTGTCCTTTTCTTTCGCCTGAAAGCAAGAGATAGTTTGGTATAAGCTTATACGGTAGATAATATTTCAATTGTATAATGTACGTTATAACAGTTACGTAGCATTGACTTTTCCACTGCATCCCACATTTAATTAGAATGCAAATATGAACGATTCTAGTTTCTATGGCAACAACTGATACAGCCGCGGTACATAATAAATTTCCCATAACCTTTATCTTTTCGTTGAAGCTACCACTTGTGCAAATCATTGAAGAGGCTTGGAAGGCCGACAAGATGACAGCAGTTAAGATAGATACCGTGATTAATTAGCGCCGCAGTGAGTATTTAGAAGCATGAAGCAGTATGACTAATACCAACGAAAAAGGCGAATCACGAACATCAAAGACGTTTCAATTACATAGCACCCAAAACCAGAAATTCCCCTTTCACGACACATTCGGAGAATTGTTCTATAACTCATGCAAAATACCGTAACGTATTTGTTTGCCTCTTGCTGAAGAGAGTTAATTAATTGTTGAATTTTAGAAGAAGCAGATCTGGCGAGTTTTACGGG
>VRMD01001632.1:0-16108 GCA_009872375.1 Sminthurides bifidus | reverse complement strand
TGAAACTGACTGGGTAAATTCTTTTGGTGTACTGTCAAATTTAACCCTTACCGACCCGCTGTCACTTGTCAGACAAAGTCAAGAAACAATGACTTAAGGCACACGTTCCATGTCTTGAAAGTGCTTTCTCGCTTTCCTTCACGCGCGTAACTGGTATTCGCCACATTGATCCGATTTCAAGGTACCGATGTCACGTCGTATCAGTCAGGTGGATGCTAGCTTCAGCTTCAAGCTTTGGAGCACTTGAAAACCATCTGTAAGAAATAGCAGTAAGTAACACAGCCGTCTTTTTGAAAATCGGAGCTGAAGGAAAACAGAATGAAAAAACTCAGTCTCCTTTAACCACGTACTTGGATGGATTGGAGGATCAAAATCACGAGCACGCTTGGAAAATTGTCTAGTCATTGCTGTCGATTGCTTCCGGTTAACAGCATGATGTATGCATTCATGTGCAAATATCCATCCCGTCTCAAGTGCCCTTGGTATGAGAATACGGCATGTGGCACAGATTTCCTTCCCGAGAATAAATGAAGTGACAGCATGGCGTTAAAGAAATTTTGCATTTATGCACGACTATCGCATACTGCATTGACGTGTTCCACGAGCTCCTGAGGCCATGCAGCCAGAAAACGAGGCCAACGCTATAACAAATATATTACAAGACATTCGGAAAATTTAATGCTTAGGGGCGGAGCGAAAGAACATATTTATACATCGTCGCTCGCAAATTCCAAATGGATTCAACCTGATGCTGAAACTTTATGCCGTTATGCCAACTTAATGCTATTTCTTGTCATATTAAAACTCGAGTAAAATGGATCTGGTCCATAATTGATTCTGCCCAGGACTGCATTTGGAATGAAGCAGCTATAGGTACGTAGAAGTTATGGATGTGCAGCGTCTTTCGCGGAAGCATTCTCAGAGAGTATCGTCAAATCTGCGGATTAGTATAAGTCCAAAGGGCTCATGTTTCAGCCTGTCAGAGGAGAAGGCTAAAACAATGACGTAATTAATAGAGATTCTTACTAAAGAATGAAATTATGGGACGGACCTTAAAGCTCAAGTTACTTTCACTTTAGTCGGCCTTGGTCACGAAAGGATGATTTTGCAAGTTCTCCTTGTAATGCTTGTGCTTAGACACCGTAACGTATGGCATTTGATGGTGAGAAGAGACTGAAACATGGAAACTTTACTCAGGCCAAAATTATGAGCGCTATAGGGCTTACAACTGCGTCCGTATTCAACCCTGTTGTTTCTTTTGGAGAAATCTCGTGCAAACGATCTCTTGGCTTTATACCAGTAACCGAATGTAACCACCAGAGCAAGCGGAAATAGAGTGCTGAGCCCCCTCCTCCGCCTGGAGAAAAGAGTGAAACGGAACAATTTCAGAGTGAGCTTGTGAAAGTAGATGGTGGTGTGCGAATTCACAGATACGTAGTTTTGAATTGAAGGAGGGAAAAAATTGGCAAAGTTGAGAAGAAGCGCCTACTCGTCGGTTTTATCACGGGTTATTGTAAAAAAGGACCGACGAATAAAAGACGGATTAAAAAACTTCTTGGCACAAGCGGATTCTGCTCGGACACAAAACGCAAATGATGAGTGAAGGTTTTGAAATTTGAGAAATGCTATGGGCAATGTTTGTGGATGAACTCAGCGGGAGAAGATTGGAGAGAGTGCACGTTCATGTAGGCATGTCAGAAGAGTGGAAAAATTTTAAAAATGCCTTCAAGAGGATGACTTGAGGAAAAAATTAAATTAGCTGGAATTCTAAGCGAGGCCTCTTGGAGTGAGCAAAGTTGAACAAGTTGCAAGAAAATTGATGAGATACTAACGACACCAACATCTATTCTCGAGCACGGACGGCAATTAATCTTCTTTTTCTGGCTACAAAGCCCTTTCCATCACGCTTAACTCCCTTCATCTCGTACATCGCTTGAGCAGAGAGCAGAAGTGAACAGTATAAACCTTCACTTCCTCTGGGCATCGCAAGGAAAACAGGCTCTCAATTTGCACGAAAACTGTGGATCGACCGCCAAAATGAGAGGAAATGAGCTGTAAAAACGCACTTGTGTCGCAGAAAAACTTGTGCAAAATAATCATAAAGAGAATGTGCGGCTCGTATGCATATTTTTTAAGCCAAGAACTGTGTAAACCACTTAAAGCTGGCCGCGCGTCAAAGCGGTTGTTCGAAATGATGAAATGGAGAAACCGGGGCGCTAAACGGTTGACGGTCGGGGTGGTGAAATATACGATGGCACATCAGAACTCAATCACGCTTTCACCAACTTTCACCTTGAGTACCATTGGCTGACGAGGAGAGGAAGTCAGGAAAAAGCCTTTTCCTGTGGGAAGCTTAATAGTAACCATTCACCTGGCTTTAGAACGCATCTTGTGTGCACTGTGCACACTACTGAGATTAAGCAAAAGTTTTACTACTCTCAGCCGGCTTAAGTCAAGAGCATATGCTCCTGAAATATAGGCAGTAGCTAATGCGGCGAAATATTTATTACATGTACGTATGGATTTCGCGTCCTCAAGATGCAGCACCCTGAATATTTGTGCTCTCGTGTGGTATCAATTTGGATCCCGGGCACAAAAGTTATCGTATCGGCCGAAATAATCTCTGTAGAAGCACGAACAAAGGAAAGCACGTGGGTCGACGGAGTTCAACGGAAGGAAAAGTATATAAAAATTTAATTATACCACAGCACTCTGGTGGAATCTCAGGAAGAGAAAGCGATGTTCGAATTTGGCTCATTCAGCATGTCCTGAATTTTCTGAACATTGTTCATTGTTATTTGATACTTCCAGCCCTTAAATATCCATAGCCTGAGGATCTTGAAATAATTCAACTTCACATCAAAGGAGTCACCGGAAGTTATCTTGAGCTATAACAGTCCTTCTCTGAGAAGAGGGTTTCCTGCTCTGGCAGGCCTTTAAAAAACGTTCGCTATCATTTCGTTTCAGCCCTACGGGCATCTATGAAAAGTTTTTTCTATTTATTTACCTGCTCGGCTCTCGAGCCTGGAACTGCTACTGGGATGCTGGCAATCTTTCAGGACTGACTGTAAGTAATAAGCAATTTTCTCTTTTTCACCGCCATCCTCACAATTACGTATTTTTTGCTCATTTCAATATGAGATAATTTCCATCACCCAGCAGAATACAAACTAAGATCCAGGCGGCTAAAAAGTATTTGCAAAGAAATATTTTACTCCTTTTGAACCTGTTTGAACCTACAGGGACACGGAGATCCTGCCAAATGTAACTTACATAAACTTGTAAGTTATAACCGACTATTTTTTAGTAACAATTGCATAAGGGAAAAACAGGACATAAAATATTGAATTCCTTCTCCGCAAGGTATTGATCAGCTCTGTTTGAACTTTGAAACACTACCGACTAGTCAGATGCGTCCTCAAATTTTTGTGGAAAACCTTGGTTTTTACTCAAAAACTCGTAAAACAGAAAGTGCTTACCTTGATTACAAAGTAACAGTGGGTGGTACATGAGCTCAACGGGAAGTATGGAGTTGGATTGAAATACTAAGCGTATCCACCTACTACATGTGAAAGGTTTGAGAGGTATTGCTTCTGTTTAAGTTTTCAGGTTCCATCATTTCATTATACTACCCAAGTCCTGAGGCAATACTACTGAAGCATACTTGCTCAAATATTTGTAATCAAGTCCTAAATTATGAGTAAATGGCAGCTAAAGTATCATAGTCACTTGGAAATTTTACCACATTAATATTTAGTGCTGCCAAACCCGGGNGTATCATAGTCACTTGGAAATTTTACCACATTAATATTTAGTGCTGCCAAACCCGGGTAACTCGTGTTCTCCAGTAATAGAATCCAACCGGAGGGTCAGCTCTTGGGAGTCAACAATCGCTATCATAAATCACTGGCAGGGAATGCGAGCTTCTCATCTCTCTCAAAATCCATGCGGAACTAAAGGGCGAATAACGGCAGAAAGAGGCCAGTCATCCAAGTGAAAATTTATACACTCAACCTCAATACACATCAGACACAGGTGTAGAATGTAAAGTCCTTGAACACTTGCGATTCTTTACTATAGCCTCAAGCCCCAATAATGTAGCTGAGAAGAAGCGTTTTGTGACTATAATCATTGATATACGTTGCTGGGTGTGCCGGTGATCAATTGTTAACTGGTATTTGATAGTGCAGAGAAATGATTTTTATGAATGAGGCATGCAAAAAAGGTACCAAAGTGAGACAGAATATAATTACTGGCATGGTTCACAGTCTCAAGTGCCTATTCATCAAGAAAACTTGGCTGAATTCCTAATTTTGTTTCAAGTATTGCCGGAGGCTGCAGTTACGGAGCTTTCTCCTGGCTACTGACATCAATTTACGCAAGTGCTCAAGAATAAGAACAAACGCGAAAGCTTCTTGAGCAAACAGAAGAGCAGTATTTTATGTAAATACGTTCGCTTTCGCTTTATAAGTACTTTCATCTTGATCAATTTGCAATTATGGAGAAAGTTTTTCCAATGCATTTGCCAGAAATTCTTTTTAGTCAGAGCACACTAGTTAAATTCCCACTAATTCAACACGACCTAATTAGCGGGCTAAAAGCAAAGGGGCTACGCTTTCTATAATAAACATGTCGCTATTTTGCAAAATGAAGACTCCAAACATCTTGTTTCAGTGCCATGATGTATTTTTTTGCAGGAAAAAGAAAGCAAATCTAAAATCAAACACTGGCTGCGGCTGGTAAGTAAGGTAACCATGAAAAAATGATATTGTGTTCTGTAGCTTGCAAGCTTGTCTTCTTCTAGGACTGTTCTGATGAAGAACTTGTGGAATAATAAATGACTACGCATGAGAAAAAATATGGTCCAATATGACTTTAATCATTCACTTATTTACTACGATGCTTAAATGCTTTGATAAGCATGTCCAGATGATGGCTTTTTTTGCAAACAGGAAGTGTATTTACATGGTTTCCACTACTTAACTCGTACCCTCACTTAAAGGAAAGTTGAACGCCTTTCTTGTATATTAGTAGACGTTCAAATAGTAATAATTCTCATGACGGAGCTCCTCTCATACAAATGACTCATTCAGTAGAATATTCTTTGCATTCTATACTTAATTTGAAGCGTCATTGATAGTTTACTGTAAGTTATGCTATAAGCAAAAGTCTTACGTATCATATTTTAGTCAGAATGGCAATCTAGCCAGACGCCTCACGAAATCAATGTGATGGGTTCTACATTATGAATTGATATATTTATATATGCTGAAATTTTTGAAATGACCTGTCTGTTGTTGATCCATACTACTCCGAGTACTCTTAACACTGAAATAAGCAGCAATTCAACTGACTCAAAAATTATTATGCGAGTAGAAAGTTTCTCCTGTGCGCCAGTTGCCATTACAATGACCTAGACCGCTAGACGGGCACAGGATATCTATAAGGTCTAGATCTGTCATCCATCTTCAGATGAGTTCAACTCAGTTACCTTCATGAAGTCAAACCGAAATGAATTCATCCCTGGTGGAACATGACCAGTCTGGTGTCGCACGATGCTTTCTCCTTTGTCTGGGTTTTGAAAATCTGTTTTCTTCGATTACTACTAGTGGTAAGAAATTTGTTAACATGCGAGACGTAAAGGAGATGACTTGAAGTTAAGCTTTGGAATTGTTGCGTGTAAATATCATTTTCAACCCAGCTGAAACATGCTTCTTCTTACGCTTTAGTTCGCTTGGTATTGAGTCGGAATGCTACTGAACATCAGAAACTGGCGTTTGAACCGTTCCAGCATCCCTGTCACATTAGTCTCTGGTAAAAACGAATTCATTGTAATGATTCCAACGTGATTCTTCTGAATCCATTCCTGGTTTAAGGTCTGCCGACCCACCAGAAGTTCCAGAACCGCAGGATGCGACACATCTATGAATTACAAAATTCAATACAAAAGACCGTATGAATGAGCTAACTGTCAACGTTTCCGACTGGCATGAAAATAATCCAAGCAGATGGCAAACCCCTTACTTGAATCCAGCTTCTTGTAAGTTATCAAATGCTTGTTCGAGAAACAAATGCTTGAGGAAGAAACGTCCAGAATATCGGTCAGAAGGTCCACGGTCCGGATCGCGGCTTTCGTTTAAAGACTCTCCGAAAACCTGCAACAGCAGAAACGAAATACTGCATAGAGAAAAGGCTAAGAGTTTAAAAAACATACCTCAGCTTAGATTTGAGCGTTCGTCGTGGTTAATAACGATAAATATGAATGAATTCCATATGAAATCGCAAGTGCGGAGGTCACAAATTGTAAACGAAATCTTGTCAAGCTACCTCATAAAGGCAGTGATTGTAGCTGATTTAATCGCTTGGAGTTGGGTGGGCGTAAATATCAAACAGTTCGCAAGAGATTTTATAGCCGGAATTTTTTGTTAGTCTCGATCGCATGTACTTATCTGCGAAAGCTAAAGAAACTTGGCTGGAGTTCGGTATCTCACGCTGAAACGGCGGACTTAATGGCGCTTCCGACATTTATGTGAGGGATTCTTTTGTTCTTTTCGCACTCAAGTTGGCAGTATCGCAAAAATTTTATTGTGTACGGTCGAGCTTCTCGGATGAGCACTTTAATGCGATGAAAGGCATCTGAGATTTCTCAGCAGTCGATCAACTTCTTCCTCAGCAGCTTTATGCACGTGGTGAATAGCGGTAGCCTTGTAGCTGAGGATGAGGAAAACCCATGCAAACGGACAAAATTTACAACTTGAACTTGGGTTCTAAGGAGAAATTATTGAGAATCAGCTACAACTTGTTCTACATTCGCATGGCTGTAGGCAGTAGTAAACTGTCATGACTCAGTAAAACTTTTGATGCATGAAATCTTACGAAATATTTGTCTTTTATGCGTAACGACCCAAGAATACAAGGGAGAATAAATGGTTGTTTGGAACGATCTAGACTGAATCAGTTGGTTGGTTCTCACGGAATAATTGTGCTCATTTGGCGACAGTATCACTATTCCTTGCATATTTCTAAAACTTTTCCCTAATTCAAGGCTTCGACTTGGCATAGTAAAAGCTTTCACCACGCGCTTTGCATTCGTTGACGCTGTGAACATTGGCCCGAGAGAGCCGATGTTTTCTGACTGGAAAAAGAGTTCCCGGATCAAGTATAGAAACAAAAGCTCTTGATAAAACTCATTCTTTCATTGAGTTGGCGATGAGGAAAAATCTTAATGAAATGCCAAATGAGCTACTGTGATGGAGCTCATTAACCTTCAACTTATAGCAGTTCATATAAACGGCGGCCCCCGCAGTGCCAGTGTGAAGGACTGCTTTCGCACAGGACAGGATGCATACTTGCTTCAAAAGCTGTTTCAACACGGAAAAAGTTTGAAGTAAATGTGCAAAAATTTTCCACCCAGCTGCTCACCCGTCCCTTTCATTTGTTCGTGGGAATGAATGCCGTGTAATTAGGTTACATTTTGTTCGCATCGTGCACTTGGTTTCAATAAGCAAGATTTGACTTTCGTGCAGCGCTTTCCTTTCGAAGCGTCCACACCACCTAGAAATACTGCTACTTAACCCACATGTACGTTATAATGAGCTAATAAGACTGAGAGCCAGTGGAATTGTAAGCTACGACTCCCTTTGCCTGCGCTTTGAGAACAAAGTACTGCGGCTAAGCTAATCACCATCGGACCAGGGGGGAACTGATGTTAAACAAGGCGGTGGAATATGGCTCAAAGGAGGAAAACGGGTGGTCTTCCTCAGTGGTAATTTAGCGGCTGGAAGACCATGGCCTGATGCTATGAGTTATCGATTACGTACATAGCATAGTTGGATCCAGCGGAGAAATTAATCTCGCTTCGAAATTGGCAACTTTTAATACGTTGTCAAATAGAGAGATTATGTTACACACTCCACTAATTCCCCTGCTACCTCTTAATAGTTCTCTTGCCGTAATGCTCTGTGTTGACTTTGTTCTACTTTCTCTTCATCACATCTGTTTCAAAATCGGGGAAAATCGAGAGAATTTCCCTCCTGCTGATCACAGATCGCCTTCACAAAGCTTATTACAACACATCCACCTCTCCTTCCCTCACAAAATGCTCTTTCTCTCACCACGCGGAGCGTGCCGTACTTTAGATTCTGAGATTAGCATGGCATGCTTGAAGCGAACCTTGTCAAAGACAAAGGGCTGAAAACAGTTTGTTTGAGCGCACAGGCTGGTGAATCCATTTTGAATCTACATTACTTGATGGGCCGTGCCGCAATGCTTTCATCAGATTCTCGGTACGTTTCATCCGCCGCGTCAAGCATATCAGCAGTTTGATTTTGTGCTCCGTAATACAGAGCTTGATAAGTTACAGTTGCTATGTGTTTTTAGAAGACACCCGCTGTTTCACACCGGATTTGAACGAGGTGAGGAAATTGGATTCGAAACATGAAATTCGATAAGATAATAAATCAAGGTAAGGGGCGTTACCTCCCGACAAAGTGCCACTCGACCGCATACAATTATCCTGGTAAGCTTGCGGAACTTAACATCGGACATGCCATCCCTCCCGAAAGCGAAAGTTCCCCGGTATCCGACCGTTATGTAACCAGACGTCTTGGCCTCTCCTGGGAACAAAGATATATGAATCATCATTATAAATTTATCGCCATACAATCTGATTAGTGTAAGTAATGATGGCTACTGAGGTTGAACCCCAGCCAAGTTCATACTGGGCTGCGGACACTAGCAGTAAAGGGTGAGGGAGGGCGTAAATTTCCGAGAGACGGATTTTAACAAAAACTAAAACTTTCGCATGGCCCGTCTAATCTCGGTTTTAATTATCAGAGTACGGCGGAGAATGTGGTGGGAATCACGAGGCTACTTGTTTACATACAGGGCAAGTTTGTGACTCTTCGTGTGCCAAATTAGTGAAATCAAAGTAATGGGATGGTTGAGCTGGTGCTGAGAATGCTCGAGCGCTTAGCTTAAGTGACAGGCGGAAGGAGAAAATAATGGTGGGTAATTTAGCTTGAATTGAATTAACAAATTAAGCACATGTCGAAATTCACGGTTTCCAAGATAAAATCAACTTGTCGATGCTCCAAGGGAAAAATTTACTTCCTTCCACCTTCATTACTTCCATTTTATCCCCATATACATTCATTAAGAATAATCTACTGCGGGGTTTAAGCGAAAGCACATGAATTTCCTCTTCCTCTGGCTGGCGAATTACAAGATTTCCGCAGCTTGGAGTGAAACATGTCGGCAACTATAAGATTGACCGAAGCTCTTAAGCCTCCAGCGCTTACTAAATGCTCTACACCAGAGTAAATCACGGGTTCACAGACTTCCGTCCAACAAACAGCTAGGAGGAGGAGACGTGCGACAGGAGCACCATAGTACTTTCTCCTGTCAGGTGATAGTTCGTATAGCTTGTTGATAAAAGTTGTGTGATGGGAGCGAGGAAAGGATTATATAAGTGTCTCCTGTCGTAGTTTTTTAAATCTCACCCTTTTCAGAACACTAATTGCAACCGAGATTCCATCTCATCCTTCCATGCGACTATATGCAATCACCTCTTTCAGTGTACCAGAACACAGGTACAAACCTCAATTACAGACGAAAATTCTTCAAGTGATCTCTGAAAGGTGCTCATCTCATAAAACTGGAAAATAAAAACGAGGGAAATCCTGCAATGTACCTGAAAATGTTCCAGCAGATGTACGAAATACAAGGATAACTGCCTGAGAGGAGAAATAAAACAAAGCATGGCTTCCGTCGCGTCGTCAAGGAGCGAGAGGCAGACATGAAATTAATTTTGGTACAAGCCACTGGTTGCTCTCTACGGTTGTGCTCTACTGACAGCAGTCATTCAATGCAAGTGCAGGCACACACTCACACAGTGTGCTGCGATGAAAATTTCCTGCAGGATGTTACCAGGCAGGGATCGTATGAAACCAGATGAGAGAAAGCTGAAGGAAGAAGGAGGCATGAAAGAAGCTACAGCGAGGGGGGCCATGTACTACCCGACTAGCAACAGCTCGCAAACAAGTTGGCGCTTTGGCTGCACAGGAGTTGGCGTGCTCACAAGTGAAAGTATCAGTGGATTCACCAAAATATGAGACGAAACCAGTAGCTAAGGAAGCAGGAAGGAAAATTGGGGAAGGGGAGAAGGGAAAGGAGACTGGGTTACATGCTCGTGGGCTCATCTGAATCTGAATGCTCTCAGGGGAAAAGGTCAGGAAAGGTGAGCTGGATGCCAAAACAGGTTGTCCACGCTACCATGTAGGCGAAAGGAAGTGATGGAAGATGCTATATTGGGCCAATTTTTCCGAGCACATCCACCCCAGAACAATAGTCAATGTACTTTAGAGCATTAATGAAAGCTTCTTGTCGTGCATGTTGGCGGGGGAGCAGAGGCTTCACACTCACTAGACAAACGGCTGAATGTATACACAAGAAGGGAATTTGGGAGGAGTTGGTCCATTTCTTTCGCCATGATTACCTCACAAAAGGTGGAGTCCTCATGCGGAAAGCAAAGAGCGAAGAAAGGACGGTACACACTCCTAGGAGAAATCCGAGTGAAAAAGGGGCCACAACCACCTCTGATGACGGCAGTCGTAGTCACAAAAGGTATAAGAAATACATGAGGTGGCTTGGCTGGAGCAATCACATTTTGTTACACCATCTCCATTTACTGTTTCTATTTATGCGCTACCTTGGAGTACACGCGGTGAGATAAAGAAGAACGGCAGGGAGGAAATTGGGCTGAGAAAGGATTGTTTGATAAAGGAATTTATTGGATTTGAACAGTGCAAGACACACCTTGGTGAAACACTCTACGCTTTTCGCTCTACTAACGTTTCTATCTGAGCTGATTGTAGCTTTAAGGTTTCAAAGCAATCAGGATCTGTGAAAGCCAGATATCATCCTCTTGCACACCTCCAACTCTGAAAAAGTGTCTTACTCTCTCTCTCTCTCTCCGCTCTTTGCTACAGAACACACCATCCCCAGACTATCAACTTCACTTACTCTACACCTTTCCTCCGTGCTGCAATTCACTTTTCCTGCCCATTCAAGAATTCCCCTCTGAAAAGGCGTGGGAATACGGCCCAAAGAAACCATTAAACCTCACCGAAAGCGGTTCAAAGACTCCAAAAGGTAACAACAATACGATCCACACAAGATACCAGCCTTGTTTACACTCCATTTGGAGAAAACTCAAGAGGCACAAACGCGGTCGGGAGGAAGGTAGTAGGAAAGACACAAGGCAGACTCGTTGAGCTGATAGCACGCTCTTCACCTAATCCCTTCCAATCAACTGCTTACCGATATACTACTAAGCTTGGGAGTCAGAAAAATCCTTGCATTAACTGCGAACACCGTGCCTCTCCAGAGGATCTCCTACCCGAAAGAAAACCAACAGTGCATTTGTCCAAATACAAATATAGTACCTAATCCCTTGCCGTAGTCTGAATTTTGGATGTAAATCGTGAGACTTTGCTCTCTTCTGCTTATCCGGATCGGGAGAACTGGCATCCAATCATGTGAAGCTTCAAGTCACCACTGTATAAAAAATCCGAAGCCATAGTCTTCCAGCAACCAACCGTTTGTAAATTTGAGATTACCTCGCCTCCTATAATACTGCCTTGAAAAAAGACGTCCTTAAGCTGTGGGTTTCTACTTGTGCGAAACAAATCCTTAAGGATTCTCAAAGCATGAAAACCCTGACTGGCTCTCTTTCCGCTTCAGAGACGGGTGTAGGTGCGATTCTTAAATGCTCTATCGCAACGATAGAAAATAGCTTTCAACTTTGTCTCTACTTATGCAAGTGCATTTCAGGCTCTGAACCCAAAGAAGGAATCGAAGTTACAGATCAGTAAAAAGAGCAAAGATACTCGGGAATTGAGGACCAAGAGTTATCATATTCTAACGACTCGACGCTAAACGTGACGTTGCTCTAATGATTGTCGATGACATATGTGACGTGCTAAAAATCGTGTCTTTGAACGAAGCATTTCCGGCGTTTAACCCACTTACTATCTGATTTCAGGATCTAATTTTTGAGCCGAAGAAAATCATTTCCCTCACCATCCACAGGTGAGATGAACTGCCGTTACAGGAGGTAGAAGATGACGAGAAGTCATGACATGAGTGAAAATAGATCTTGAGATTAAGACAAGCAGGAAATAAAAGTTGAGCGTCGGTCTTAAAACTCCAAGTTATTTTCATCATTCCACATATTTGTTTACACGTGAGCGAGACACAGCAGGCTGCAGATGCATAATAGACGACAAGATGCCAGGAAGAGGAAAAATGAAAACGGATTACCTCAATTTCGGAGGAAAAAGTAAGAAAAACGTGATAGATGAGGAATATGAAATGGAATTGGCTTCTGGTGTCTATATATTTAGCTGGGGATCCGCAAGCTCTCTGCGGCTGGCACTGAGTAACTCCTCTAGAAACAGAGCTCCGTGCGAATACCGAAGCTGAACTGAAGGAGGGAAAAAAAGGAAGACGAAACGGAAACAACATGTCAGATCCAGCGTGTATTACGAATACAACACCAATTTATATTTGGCGTTCGCGTTTGGCCTCCACTCCTTCCATCCTGATGCTTGTGTTGGAAAACATTTTACTTTCTCCATTCCCCCTCTTGACTCTTCCACATGATGGGGGACTGGAGCCAAATTTTCTCCAACCTGTAATATGTGATAAGGTTGTACGATCCAGCGTCAAATAACCAGCAGCGCATTCGTTTTAGCAACTTCAACTCAAGAACTCGCCAGTGAGCAGTTCACGTGACAGAATGACCAAAAGTTTGGTCCAAAGAGCATCAAAAGACGGACAGCTTGCTTAGTTACGACGGGAGCCTATTTTGAAAAACTTCCGAAATTAGTTTCTTGAACCGGCATGCCATTGACTGGACCCTGATCTGGTTATTCCGCTGTAGCTTGAAAGGAGCTTCGGCCCATACTTTAGACAAGGTTTCATGTACACTAGCACCAGCCTGCTTTTGTGATCCATGCAAAACTTACAGTGAAAGATGTGATTTGACAAATGCTTTCAGGTTTTGATTTTAAGTAAACATGACGGTGGTCTGCTGTTGACAGACTTTAATTTCAGCCAGACGCATGTACGACATGGTCAGTAGGCTAAATACAAGGGGGAAATGTGTCCTCGTGTATTTCTGAGTGATTGCAAGCACGTGCATCACCGTCGACCGGGAAAACCGAAGTTGTACTTAATCTGAATACCATGGGCCCTTTATCTAAAAGATGGTTGATTTTAGGAAAAATCAACAACTTTTACAAGATGAAAGAGCAGAGAATGGGAAGATACCGGGGGAAAAATCCACAAAAGGTAGAAAAAGGAAGGAAATGGTGACGTGCTCTCACTTTCTTTCCCTCCTACGAGACAGCTATCGTTCATCAGAGGAAATTAAAAAGCTGAACGGAATGCATGTGGAACGTGCAGTCGCTACAGTTTGACTACAGGACGCAATCGCACTCTCTTCTAGTTTAGCAAGTGAAAGCAGGAGAGTGTAATCGTTTGATTTATGCCTGCTTCCAAAAACCTCCCAACTTGTCCCAGGTCTCGTGAAAACTTACTGTTGTGGAATTCTCACACGGGCGTGAAATTGTTCTTCCGAAAAATATGTTCCAGTGCTACCATTTAGATGAGAAAAATTTTCGCATGCTTGCTCAATTCTATTTCACTTTAATTCTTCACTGAAAATCTCCGTGCTGCTCTTCTCCGCGTTGAACCAACGCCTGCTTACCATGCAACCCAGGCTGAGAGCCCGCTGGGACGGAGTACATGTGGAGCTGAACCATAATTAAAAATCTCATTAGTCACTAGGCAAACGGAAGTAGAGGTAGCATGTCTCAAAATTCGATTATGTTTACGACTCGAATCTAGAAAGCCTGTCGACGGGAAGATGTCTCTAACCGTGATCTCTTTCCTGGATGCCTAATCTCTATAACCAACAGGCGTATATCCATGACTTGTGGCGAGTAATGGCTGCTGATGTGGATAAATGAAATCTCGAATAATCAAAGCTCTCTCAAAGAACAAATTGCAGGAGTAAAGAGGACAAGACGAGCATTCGGACCCTCACATGTACGGTTGCAGTCGCTTAAAATTGACAGAGTCAACCCTGTTTAACGATACAAATCCTCTTTCCCAAGTTGGACGGAGCTAGACCTCCTTTGCCTTGAGTGATTGCAAATTAAACTCATCAGAAGCTTCCAGCTCCATCCCGTTCCTTCAACCGGCTGAGGAACTAAGGAAACAGCAGCTCTGGTTTATATGTACTTTTTACCGGGGCGAAGCGTAAGAACGCAATGAATCATCTATGATATTTGCCTTGTACTTGTTCTTGTTTGCCCAACTTATCGAGCTAGAGAATTCAAGCATTCTGTATTTAAATAATAAATGGCATAACAAGAGTTAACGACTAAATAAACAAAGCCGCTAATGGTGAAATAGAGCTGAGCAGACTTTTGGAAGAACTTACTCTTGCGTGAACCAGAGCTTATTTCGCAAGCTGTTTCAACTTAAACTTGTCCCAACTTCCGCTCCGAGATATGTTTGACAGGGCCCAAGTTTTCCTTCACTATTTGAGTTTACACTACGTGAGCTCTCAGAATCTTGTAGAGAGCTTGTCTGGGTAAACTAGAGTTTAATTCCATGTACCTCAGGTGCACACCACAAAATTTCCTACGGCTCATGATTCAACCTCCTGCTTCTAGTACATGAATGAGAGTCTGGATATCTGGCTCCTTCCACCTCGTTGACTAATTGTGAGAGCTGGTGAAAGTTGTTCCAGTATCCTACATTTGCAATATTTTCAAAGCAGTGACCGACGTTCGTAGTGCACTTAAATTTCTGTCATACTTGTTTCAATAAACACACGGACATGAGCTCTTTCCATTTACATGGGCTGAAAAATTGATTCCCATAGCTTTTGCTGTCGAATCAATCAAAATCCCCGTTTGGCAAATTAGACTCAGTGAAGCAGATAACAACGTGAGCGCCTAATTTGACTACTTGAATTGCCAAACTCTGGTCGAACGTCATCATGGAAAAATTGGGCCTTTGAGGCAACTCGGCTAGATTCTCATTACTTCATTACGTTTTTCGGTTTGCCTTTGTGCATGAATGGTCCAATCGTGATTGAAAAACGGAGTGAAAGAACTGGCTAACCACCAATGAAAAATATTTAAATAGAGATGGCTAAAATATAATTTCCAGTGGCCGGAAAACGGTCACATTGGCGAACTGGGCTGCAAAAAAGTTGCTGAATCCAAGGTAGGTTACAATGAAATTCAGAGTGTCTCGTCTGTGCCAAAATCACAATTGAAAATCATTGCATCGAACTACTTCTAACAAATTGCTTGTAGCAGCACACCTTCTATCACCATCAAGGCGGGCTAGCTATAACGAATCACAAGTAACTTCAATTTAATCACCTACGTAACTTGAAATTTGAAGCTTACTAGAGCAAGTCTTCCGTGAAATTCATAAGGGACCCGCCAGCTAAAGGGGTCTGTTTACTCTTTTCTGAACTGAAGATGGAATGGAAGCAGAACTGCTAACAAACTTGCTGGAACTGTAAAAGGGACTGAGCAACTCGACTACAAAAAGTATTACAGTTAACATTATTTGTTAGCTCATATTTGTTATTACACATTTCTCTCATAGCTTTGAAGATAATAAAAATTTACTGGTAGAACGTAGGTAGAAAGCCCAGGTGGAGTTAGTTTCATGTGGCTCTGTTGAAAGTGAGAATTTCTTTAATATTTATGCTGCTAACAGAGTGATATTCATCGATTCTCTGAGGACACAGTACGTGGATGAAGCTTGAGAGGAATCTGTACTGGAGGCTGTAAATGTTTAATTTAATTGCTTTTCTAACCTTAGCTGGATGCATGGAAGGACTCGCTGTCTACTTCTACAATCGCAGGCGAGCCAACTGCCTTTACTTGCAACCTGAAAGGAGCAGAAGCGAGGGGCATAAATATTGCTTGCTCAGCGTTGATTCTGAAACATAAATTTTATTATGTATCCCGTCCAGCGAGCAGAACGCAGAGGAAAATCTTCGATTCAGAACCCA
>VRMD01001631.1:0-16118 GCA_009872375.1 Sminthurides bifidus | reverse complement strand
ATATTTTACAAGTTGTTAGCAACAGGAGAAACTTCTTAAGACAGAGTGGATGAAGAAGTGGGATGTGAGGAGGATCATAAATGAATTCTCAGAATCAAGGCGAGAGAACATTGCCATGTGAGAGGTTGAAAGATGGGATAAATTTGAATTTTTAAATAAGCTGGTGTAATGAAACTGTAACGTTGTTAGCGAATTTTGTACTCTCGTACTCTGCCCTACTTTCTAGATGGATAAGTTTCATCCTTCATTGCCGCTTCATCGTCCTATTAAATGGACCACACTTACCGGTTCAACAGTATCGTTTCAAACAGCTAATGTACCGTTACCAATAGCCGCAGGCAACTCCAGCTGCTTGGGTACATTCCCAGGTATGCCATGTGACTTCTAAATTCTCAAACACTAGACACGGACGGAGACTCGTAGTTCCTGGTTTGAAGGGCTGAGAGACTTTTCTTTCGACTTCACTCATGGAAAGCCTTGAGGACCAAGCTGTCCTTCTGCTGAAAGAAGGAGGAAGATGAAAGAAAGTGGATAATTGAAAAGCATTTTATTAGGTGAAATGTGACGGACAAAGTGCATTGTAGTGTACCCCGGGCTGGAAGCCCAGGAGAAAGTGCCGGAGCTTTGGCTGGGAAAGAACCCAAGATGGGGATGCACTAAACGACGGTGTTTTCCCATCGGTACTGGAAACTCCTTCGGTGGTTTAACTACACAGACTTTAAGAACCCACTTTTCCTTCTATGATGGCGGGATGGTGAAGAACTACCTGTAATGGAGGAGAATTTGCCTTGGAATTAAGTAGACTCTGGGGTTGTGGTAGACATTGATTTATGTCACGTCTGTCATTTTCAATTGAGAAGCAGTAGACATTAGCAAAGCATGTGGAGCAAGTCTCTCCAGGGCACCTGCCCGCTGCACTTTCTTGCGGTATTTGCTTTATAAGTTGAGCTGGAATTTTATCTCTCAAAGAGCTCCACTCGACTGCCGGTGAGATGATGAAAGCAAACCTTTTCTCAATACCTCTCTTCCATTCGCCCCTCCCCCTCCGTGTCAAAGTAGCGGCAGAAATCAACGGCACCAACAGTCCCGTTACACAACCACTGTGGACTTGCCGTCCGGGAGTCTGTCTGCAGTAAAGTTCAATAAATGATGTAAAAGTCTATAGGAATCTTCCGCAAGACATGAAAACTATTCGGGCGGAAGTAGTGTCGTAACGTTGTGGTGACGTTGTAGCCTTGTTCTGCAACTGTCGTGCTATTAACAAGCACGGGAGAGAAAAAAGGTCAAATAACATGTCCAATTTGTCCGTGTCAATTGCACTGCTGCTGTCTCGTCGCCGAAAGTTTTGTCATCAGCTCATACTCCATACTGACAAAAGAGAGAAGAGAGAAGCTTCGGTCTGTTGCAACCGTAGCCGTTAACCTAGAAATCTCATGAATTTTTACGGGAAAAACACACAAAAGACACTTTATTGCAGGAAACAAATTGAGTTCTTGGCCTACAAGGCAGCTGGAGTGCGTGTCATGCCTTCTCCTTGTTTTATTTCCGAGGGTGAACGATTGGACTTGTCAGACTAGTAGAGGTAGCATCAAGTCTCCAGGATTTGTGGAATGTGGGTTAAGGCAAGTCACGCACCTGGGTAGAACAGATGAAATTTCGGGCGATGAACGTCAAACCACGTGTCTTTTTTGCGACTGAGAGAGATGACGTCTGAAGTGACTAGAATTTGTGGTTTGTGTACGCTAGAAGCAGCTCTGCCGTCCTATGGCGTAGAACGTGCCATTGTAACCATATAGAGTAACCTTCCTGCTGGACGTCACCATGGTAACCGAGCTTGAACACCCATGTTTTAAGCATTGCTACAATTCTGGAAAAATCCAGGCCAGATTTTCATTCAGAGGCCATGAATGTCACACCAGAAGTAGGTTTTCATGAGCAATCTAACCAATGAGGTTCCTGTAGGCAAACAAACTTGGCCGAGTCTACATAAGCTCAGGTCGAAGGCAGGGTTAAACAGTTCATGTGCACTTTATCGTTTCATATATGCAAAATTTCCCATGAGTTTCCCGCTTTCTCGTGCATGCCTTCGAACACAATTTTGGAATTTGCGTACTTTGCCACGAATGCTGAGTGACGACGCGACGGTAGTATCATTGCATATTTATGGCTCTCTAAGCCATGGGAATCAGCCTTTGTTTGTAGGCTTTTGAGCCCATGAGGCCCTGTAACGAAATTCAGGTCGGGCTCAACTAGGATGAGTTTGCATAGGAAGCATCCACAAAGGTGTGCGAGTGGTGGGATTGCGTGCGAACTTGGGCAGGTGGTCGGGAAACTGAGTCATGTGAGAGAGTGGTTGAAGTGGATGCGTTTGCGGCCCGGAAGCTGTTGTAAGCAATATCGGAGTGCGTCAAGAAACCGGCTGTCGACCATTCCTTTCGAAGAAACTCCTTGCAATATGAGAGAAAAGGACCTGGGAAATCTGATGCTGCCTCTGGCAGCATGGCTAACGTTTAGGGAAAGTGAAAGTGGAGAAAGTTGTATTTGCCAGCGATGTGATATTTGTGAACGAGTGCTGACTGAGAGTGGGATCACTTGACTCGTATTTGCTTTTTCTTTTCATGTTCTTGGAATAATCGTGTATCTGCATTAGTTCGACCTATTTTCTTTCCACAAACGTTAACATAAAACAAGGAAGTGGAGAAAAACACCAAGTTGTTACAATTTCCTTACTTTGAAGTGAAAGCTTTGTTGTTCTTACGTGTTCTTATCTGGCACAAGTCCCTGGTTCGGAAGCGAGGCTGACCCACTTTCACCCAATTGAGCTGGATCCTCTGACACTTGTCTTGGGAAATTACATGAGGATTGTCAATTGCATCCACATTCAGCAATATATCGCCAACTATTTCCACCTAGCAATAAAGAAACACCGGCGAGTATTCCGGCCCAAACTGGTAGCAACCGCTTTGTGAAATTTCAATAAACGGAGAGCAATAAATAAACTAGTTTTTCAAACGATTGCAGCGCCCAATGCACACATCCGATCATTGGCACAGAGGAAATTTATGAACACAAAGCCCCTTGCAGCAACAAAGTTCCTTCTTTGACCTAGTTTCATTGCGGAAGTACATGGTCCTTGTTTGCAAAAAGGCTTGGATGATTGCTGTAAACCTAAGCAAAAAATCTATACTGTTGCCAGGCAAGCCAATGGAGTGTGGGATGATGCCAGAACTGAGTAATGAGAATTTTTTTCCAAACACATCATTTTCCACAAAATCCCCTCGCTGGCCCAGTTTGCATGAATTGCAGTTTATTAGAGTCTAGAAACTTCCGTTTCGTAACCTGGAATAAACAAAGGGGCGCCTGATTTCCTCTCGGGGAATTCCAACAAGAGGCCGAGACGTACATCGTCTACAGTTTGTTTCAAAGAAAAATCTTTTTGACTTTTATCACAGATTGTCAGTGGAGAATAGCTTTATTAACTTAGTTGGAGTTTATCGAACTCTTGTGCTCCTGAAGTAGGTCAGAGGCCATGAAGCTGTTGCTCAGCGAGAGTTGAGTAAGTAAAGAAGTTGGAGCCTCTGAAGGAGAATTTGTTCCTTGGAAGAGGGAAGGAAGATGGGCAGATGAGTCAAGATGCAGCATTGCTTTAGTGGCTCCTAATTTATTTTCTTGTTCGAGTTTTATGCGTATCAATCAATATTGTCTCGTACAAGTGCAAGTCAGGCCGAAACTTTTCCCTTTTCCGCTGACTGGGAGCCCGAAATAGGCTGTGATGCAACAGTATGCAAGTGTAGAACTAGAGTGAGGCGAAAATTTTCTCTTATGTAAGCCTCCCCTGAGGAAAAGCTATGTAATGCCACTGATGTAATGCCAAGAGGAGAAAGTTATTTGCGATGTACGCCTGGGAATAGACGGAATGCTGGGAGATGGCCGATGAAATGAAACATTTTCCGATACCGAATTCCGGTGGAGGGATTCCACTTGTTTTGATGATCGATCCTTGTTAAAGCTAGGGAACTTTTTGTTCTTGAGTTCGGATTTTCTAGAAATTTTATGTCTATTTTGGTACGAAGCCTGAAAAATTCATATCTTGAGATGCTGTTCGAAAATGCACGTAGCATACTGGTCTTATGACGAGTTGTTTTCCTTTCCATCCTCTTGGATTGTTCCTAGACTCTTCTAGTCAACACTTTCAAATTACTTCCACGTGGATGGCCCTCTAATAAAAACAAGTTAAGTAAACAAGCCTCTGGGAAGTAACTCACCATCATGTTTTGCATGCAAGGCCTGTTGACTGTAGAAACGGAGTCAAACACCAATTAGGAACGTCAAATTGATTGGCAATTCCCAGAATGGTTTCCTCTCTCAAGGAAGCAATAAAGGTTTAAAAGGCTGCCATGCGGTAATACAGCACGGTGACTATAGAAACGAAATGAACCTCTCTCACCAGGAGGTTATGTTCATGTTCTGACTTTGACGACTTGGTTCATGTTATAAATAAAGAATTGCTTTCTCAAAACAAACCTTTTGACTCCATTCCATGTCCTTCATTGTTCCGTAAATGAGTTAGCAGTCTTAGAAAGGCGGAAAGGAGTAATTGTTTTGAAATTTTCACAGCTGGAATTTTCTCCGAAGCCGTCTTTGATTAATTTGAATTGCAAATTGGAAATGTCTTCCTCTTTCCCATTCAGCTAATTTCTGTAATTGCTCCGACGGGTGCAGCAAATGGTAACCGGAAACTCCGGAAGCGTTGGAAATATCCTTACAGTAAAAAAAGAACAGTCGAAAATGACTTTCTGATTGTAGCCATTCCTTTCCCTTTGCGATTTTATGGCACCCTCGAAACTTTACTCTTTTTCCTCTCACATCAGTTCAAATTCAGCGGAGCTCAACTCCCAGCCCTGCAATTGCCCTTAATTTGACCAGCTTCTAATTAAAAAGGAATCGAGATAACTCATGCATAATGCATAATGACCTTATCTGGTGTGGGGAAAGACCGATGAATTGTACTGTACTAGACTGCATCTTGGCTCAAGTGTACTTCACACATAAGGTTCAAGTACATTTACGGTATGGTTTGATAGGAGCAACGCTTTTAGAATCGATGATTTCCAATCTACGTCAGTAATTTGCACTTCAGTTTGGTTTATATGCATTTGAGTTTCAATAGGCCTATTCCAGCTGAGCTGCCCGGAAGACGAAGTGGCGGTATGAGAAAGTAATTAGAAAACTTGTCCTGCACATCATTCATGATGTGAGTACGCATTGTGTGGAACGAATGGAATTCCTCGACCAAAGTTTCAAGCTTGATTGATTCACGTACAGAAGTTACGCCACGTTTGATTTCACACAGGTCAATTTTTCAAACTAGAGGGAAAGTTCAGGACCAGCGGGTAAACTTTTGCCCCATTGACAAATTACCTGCTAATTGGATACGACCGGTGATTTGCATGGCAAGTTCTCCAAGTCTAGAGTTGCTCTTCCAGGAATGTTGATGAAGTAACCGTGGAATGGAAATTCCTACACGTGTGTTTTCTGTTTTCCTAGTACGTTTCAATTACTGGAAATGTTTACGCAAGAGTGCCTCCAGGTACTTTGACAGCCCGGGTTGCAACTTAATGAGGGCTGTAGCTCTAAATCGGAACTCCAGCCTTGATACTTGTATCTGTTCCGCATCATTGACAACTGTAGCTTGTGATTTACGTTACATGGCCTAAAATCTGATAATCAATGTAAGCTTCAATACGAAGCTTGACAACTTGTAGAGCCTCAGCCTGCTCTATACTAAAGGACAAATGTACTGGATAGGACACTTGAACTTTTCGTTACATTTTTGACTAAATTTGGTTGAATAAACATAACGGGAAGTCAAGTGTATCTACAAGCCAGTGAACAAAACCCGAAAGAACAGCTGCTCAGTACTCATTCCACTGACTAATTTATTCAAACGTGTTTAATCCACCCAGGTGAGCATTAAGATGGATGTTGAAGCTTCGCGGGGAATTGACCAATATGCTGGTTAGATGAAGTGAATCATTAAGCCAGTGCCACAACTACGCATTTTGCCTCATGAATATGCATTGCCAAATTAGCGAGGCGCGAACATCTGGCTCTGATTTAGATTAACGGATGGATAGGCCGATCCGTTAGCTTTCTCTCCTCCTTCATGCTTTCGCGCCTGTCGTTCACAAGTCTCTCCTCTTCCATGCCTTCATGAGATGCACTCCTTGTTAATTGCTAATGTTAATTCAAGAAGCTGTGGATGAATTCTGGAAGAACTTGAGCATGAATTCTGGTTTTCATGGACTTTGCTTCAGCTTCAGGGAACTTACACCAGCTTTCTGCTTACAGCCCTTGTTTAAGCATGGTTTTGCCGCCTTTGCCTAACTCAAGTTCGAACCAGGGAAGCACTAAGCAGTTGTAATTTCCAGCCTTCCTAATTCACTCTCAGGTAAGATTCACGCCTGAGTAGGGCAATAATTAAGGGGAAATCTAGGCCCTGTATTAGATTTTAACGAAGAGCCGTGCATAATTTGAAAGTGTTGCGTCCATTCCCACCTTTTCCTGGAGAAAACCAGAGAAAACTGCTTCACGGCTTGCTGAACTGGAGCTAGCTGTTGAACCTGCTGTGCGGTATCTGCGTTCACAGTTCGCAATTCGCACAATGCAAATGAATGATGTTGTTGAGGAAATGGCGAATTTGGTTCATTTGGTAGAGGAAATGGCCTGATTTTGAATCTCTGAGCCCTGGTTCTCGCTTTTAGTTGGCAACCGGGACGAAATCATTGAGTTATAACATACTGTAATGTAGCTTCGGAAGCGTGGCTGCGGAGATGAAGTAATTTTAGCGGAAGGAGGGAATCAACTCCATTTGACTCCTGTCATTAATTAAGGTCGACTACACTTCCGGCTGTGTAAAGNAGCTTCGGAAGCGTGGCTGCGGAGATGAAGTAATTTTAGCGGAAGGAGGGAATCAACTCCATTTGACTCCTGTCATTAATTAAGGTCGACTACACTTCCGGCTGTGTAAAGGGCCACCGTGGCGAAGTCCTGGCCCTGAGTCCTATGATTCTCCTCATTCATCCATTACCTGGTAGAGGCACATGCTCTGTGTTCCGACCTGATATTCCATTTTGCCTTGGTCCCAATTCGTGGAAGCACTAATGCCCCACTAATGCTATTTCCTCGTGTTCAATCCACGCTGCCTGAGTTCCAAGCTTATGGCTGGGGCTAATTCGCTTTTGGGATAGTTTCACAGCAGTAGAAACTTTCCCACCCTTTGTTCTAGACCAGGAGGCATGAAGTTGCAATATTTCATTGTTAAAATTGTTGGCACACATTCGAGAACAAGGCTCGGGGGATAATGGCCCTGTCAGTATTACAAACACAGAACTGATGAGTTATGTGACTCGGTATGCAAGACGTAAAACAAACGCAGATTACTGCGTAACTTGTATTCCTTTTAATTCCTGTAATGATACTTGAATAATTCAGCAACCAGAGTTTGTGAATTTAGCTTCTACAGAGATTCATCCTCGATTCAGTGGTTAGAATTGAAAAAGGATCTGCACGTTGGAATGTAACTCTGAAGATTTGACGAAGCGGTGCTGTGATGTAAACAGCATTGTTTTGCAGTTCCACGCATTAGAAGTAGGCATCAATTGAGATCCAGCCCTAATTAAGCTTTTCAAACCTGGAAATATTAACTGGAACATTTCAAGGACAAATCAAGACCAGAAAACAAATCGGAAGTTCCCAGGACAACGCAACTACGTCTCACACGGCCAAAAAGAAATTAAAGTAGAAAGTATGTCGGAAGGCAGTAGAGGCGGGAAGATTTCAAGTTTGCATTGTGTCAAAAACCCGTGTGAATTCAAGCGAAACGTATACGTAGTCGGTACAAGAGAAAGGACGAGATGATCCTTTCTTTCGCCTAGGACATCCTTATGGATGATAAACATTTTAGGTGCGGCATTTCTTAAAGCCCCGGTTCCCGCGGAGTATGAAAAAAGCATTTCAGTGCACAGAGGCTGGTGTCTCTCGAGACTTCTTTCCTTTGTACTCCAGCATGAATTTAATGACAGAGATACGGAACAAGTAATGTAAGCACATTTAAGACGTACAAGGAGAAAGTGCGAGGAGGAGGAAAGCATTGTAGATTCTGTGTTTCCCAGCTTTCTCTCCTCCGTGCAAAGCCCCCTCCATCCCCCTCGCCTACAAGACTGGGAGAAAGCGAGCGGAGAAAGCAGCCGAGGCTCAAGCGGGGATTTCGGTCCACGAAGCAATACACGATACTTTAGCCCCCGTAATGCAATTCCGACACAGAAGCTTGAGATGAAAGGGATGCCCTGCTCCTGAGTTGCAGTTACTGTAGCTGTAACGGTGTGGTGTTTCTGTAAAAATTATGGAATTCAATATCGAGTGCCTGCGTGAAGATGCGAAGGACGACGGGAGTTGGGACATGTAATCCCATCGTGTGCACTGCACCCAGCACTAAACGGTGGAACGGGTGCCATAAAGTTGCCTCGGAGACAATATTTTCCCAGGCCGAAAGTGCCTTCTGGACCTGGATGGCAGTTGATAGGAGAAGGAGAGGACGGAGTTTTAAGAAGGAAATGCTCCTATAAGAATTACTTTTGTGTTGCCAAAAAAATAGTTCAAGTTTACTTTCTCCAAGCATGACTTTTAGCTCGCCATAAAACTACACGAGGAAGAAAGGGACACTGAGGATTTACTAGTTCCTTCTCCCTGAGGTTACGCTTCAGCCTTTCCTTCATGTAATCTATGGTTAGTCCCGGAAAAGAGTAAATCCCGTTACGCTGTCGCCTTATTCCCAACATCCAGCCGGAGATTATGGACCGGCCAGTCCTGCTTCGATTACAATTGCTAACCATTTCATGTCCAGGGAATTTACTTGAAATCGTTTGAACAATTGGAATGTGGCGGGGACTTGGTCCTTGTACTACTTTCGGTGAGATGGACATCAGTATAAAGGATAAGAGACCGTGTGTATATGAGCGTCACTTTACTTATGTCCCATTCAATTTTGCTGATGGCAGATATGCCTTGGGAGCGGAAGGAACGACTTCGAAGAAACACCATGAAAAATGCTTAATTTGGTTCCGTTCAGATAAATTGCAAATTGCTTTTAGACTTGTACGTACTCGTGGGTGAATGCAATTTTGACAGTAAAATTTGTGATAAATCCAATTATTATATGCCGGCTTATCGACCCTCTGTCGTTGCTCCAGCAGTTGAGGGAAGAATGCTTTTATTTCCGGTCCGAATGCAATATGTAGTACGTGCCCTGGCTATGAACCTACGTTTGAGTGCATAAGTGCTTACTGTGCATGTTACATGCATTGAAGAGTGGACATGTACACTCAGCAATAATGCTTAAATGGGCTGTGACACTTTTCCAAAAGTTTTTTTTTTAGAAATGTTCAAGAAAAAACGCAAATCTTGTTAAGCCTCAAAGATGCGGATGAAGGGAAAAGTTTACCGAGTGAGTGGTTTTTGTGCCTACGAAGGAAAAAAAATGTTTGCGTGGTTTACACAGTTGGCAGGCTGAAAGCACTTCATGAGTGAATTCATACGGTCACTGACCTGCTATTTCCGAATGGATGGTAGTATGAAATTCATTTTCGCGGGAAAAGTAGCTAATTTCGACCTACTGGAGTGAAAATCCTTAATAGGTTTCATTTCCAGGAACCTGTCAACCTTCATTCAAAGATCAGGGCCGAGTAAGTAAACGCTTTATGAGGTAAACATCAGATGAAAATTAATGCAGTTTGAGCTTCTAGTCTACCAAAGATGGTAGAAAGTCACCAACTCCCGCAAAAGGTGTTGCTCAAGCCAAAGGCACGTAGCCGCGGCTAAATAAGTATGAGCGCACAACATGGCGAATGCCGCCATAATGCGGTTTCTTTACTCCTCGTCGGCTTCCTTGAGGTTAGCTCGTACATAGAGGATGGAGCGAAAGCAACGACTTAAGCCTTAAGATGATCACGTTCCTTCCAGGAAAAGGAGTTGCGGTCACCGCGTACATGTCACCCCTTATGAGATTGAGGACTGGGCAAAGTCAGAACGTCGGAGGCTGTAATCCTATGGACTTTGGAGCTAGACAGCGGGATAAACGCACTATAAGAGTTAAGAAAGATGAATTTATCCTTAGTAACCGTTGGGAGCCAGGGCCGGATGGAAGGTCACGTTTTGGTGCAGCTGATCTAAGCAGATTGTCTTGAAGCTGGGTCTTAAAGGTCCATGTGTTTCAAATATTTAATAAAGGGGATGGAATTAAGGAGGCCATCACGTCCGGGATTTGCGGCGGTGACTGTTAAATTCCATCCTTTAGATGAAATTCTTCCTTGTTTGCTTCCTTGTAGGCGAAGGAATCAACGCGATTACGCACCAGTCCTGTATTAATGAACTCGGGGCTGTGCCTGGTGGAAATGAACGTGACCATAGGGCCGTGCGGTGGCGTAGATCTCGGGCTTGAAATTCTCATTAAGTTGCACTTTTCAGCTTACGATTCCTTACATCCCGTGACGCAATGAAAGTCAGTGCTTGCGTCAGCACTGGGACAGAAATCTGCTTGGTGTTCCATGTCTACAGCCTGTCGGGTCGGCAAGGATTGTCAATTGCATTTGATCGAAACATTTCATTTCGGTGGGTCCTAATCAAAAAAGTGTCCTTCTCAAGTGCTGGTTTTCAATGAAATTTGCCACCATGACATTGAAAGTTTCTTCGATTTCTAGTTCTTGATATGATAGCATCGATTGATAGCATGCTCCGTTGAGGTGGTACGGGTGATTATTTGAAAAAGCGCCGCCGCTATCGCAGAATTGGTCGGTCCTGCGGCCCGCGCACAATTCTGGTTTGACCATATTTTACAACATGAATCAGGATAGACCTTTTCATGACGCGTCGAATGAGCCTACTTTCAAAGCCGTAGCATGCTCCGTTGAAGCGGCACGGGTGATAATTTGATAAAGCTGCCGCCGCTATCGCAGAATTGGTCGGTCCTAAGTTTTCCCATCCTGAGCTCAGAATGTCAAGTTAGCAGACTGCCTATCTAAAACATTTAGGAAAACTCGCCGAGGATATCTGGTCCCATTCTGTTGCTGCAGTAGTAACTGCAATCGCAATCTGCTTAATTGCCGAGTTTATTTTGGTTCCCAGGCAAAATCATAGATTCGAGCGAACTGTCGAGGATTCTTGTCCCCTAACGCTAATACAACCTCATATTAGCGTTATCCCTAACTGCCAGGATGGTAAGCGAATACGACCTCCAGTCGAAATCCTTTTCCCCTCTTGCATGAATATGATGGAATATAAAATGTACTTCCATTTGCAACGAATCAAACTCTGAGAGCAATCACTTGCATGATGTGGTATCCCCTGTACTCTTTTCAAGTCATGTGAATTTGTCAGCTTTCAGTGATTTCTTCATATGACGTTACGAAAGTAATAGCGTGAAATATGATAGTTATTGCCGGCGTCGTTCAGCCGAAAGATGGACGGTTTACGGCGAATGAAATTCCAAAACTCCACCAGGGAGCCACTTACCCCTCTGTCTCAACCTTTCTCCACGTTGTTCTCAACATCCTGCAACTCTTAGCACGGGAGGGGAGATACCCAACCCCAACCCTCCCCACCCTCCCAAAGATAAACCACCAACTCCTTACAAGGCTTTTTACAGGGTGATTGCAAGCTTTGACGCGGCGGGTGCTTTTAAGCACCGTGATGCAATACTGTTCCAGCTTTTGACGGTTTTTCGATCGGGCGGATTACTGTCACGGCTGTGTGTGCACTGCAGCGTAACGCACCCGGATGCGGGAGAGGATGGAACAGATGAGTCTGAAATTGCACCACTAAGCAACAATTTCTCCTCCTGAGCATTCCTCTACTAGTCGAGACGTCAGCTTCAGAATTACACAAGGAGAGAAAGAAAAATATCAAGACGAGGAAAAATATTACTCGAATTCTTCCAGCTACGACACTTGTTCTCTCTCAGCCGGTCATTTTTTCCCCGACCGTCTGCCATATTGACTTTAACTCGCCTGGAAGAATTTCCGGCAATATTTTATCCTTCGGACACACCCTGTCTGTAATAATGCCACGGAGATATGCGTGGATGTCCCTGTGAACAGACACAAAGTATGGCATGAGTGGAAAATAATTCCGGAGTGAAAAAAATACTGCCTGGTGACATTTGTTCTATTTGTTACTGACACAGGGATTCTACATAAGCCAATTTCTTCGCTTTCAATCCTTCTGCATACCAGCACTAATACCAAATAGCGCAAAAGTTCCATCACACCAAGTTTCATAACACCGTTGCCCTTCATCCCCTCCCGTTTGCTGTTCCACTCACCAGCAGAATATCCCATCAGCATCTTTTGAAACTACACTGCATTAAATTTTAAATGACTTGCAATAATGCCAAACCTTGACATTTAGTGCGTATACCCATCGTTAAACCAATTCACCGCACTCAAAGCACCAATCGACCTTTGTAATCCCCGCCATTAGTTCTGATTAAGCGATAACACATGACAATATCCCGATATGGGACGTTGGCATATGCGATTCAAGATTTAATCGCTCTTGTGTAATCAAGGCTTTGGCGCCGAAATTTCCCGGGCTACAACCATTTCGATTAATATTCATTGCCGGAAGGCAAAATTTAGAGCTTGGCGGAAAGTAAGCTGTTTGGCTGCAAAACGACGCCATTGCCAAAAGAGAAAGCCCGCTGCTGATACCAACCTACGGAGTGAAAGTAAACCCAGACCGGAACACGAGGGAGGAAATTGTACAGTTGTTACGGCAAATAACCGATTAGGTGCAAGTCATTTATTTGCATGAAACCATGGAGGATTTCACCCCACCTTTTTGAATTACCCACAGCTGGCGGAATGGGGCTTGGTATTCAACCTGACTTTGCAAGGAGAAAGTACAAGTGAAAGTACATTAAAGTACACATGTGCTGCTTCTGCCACGGCTCCACACATTGCTCATCGGAGCATGAACTTTGCAATGTTGGGAGGCATTATGTGATAGCTACGCCGAATTTCAACATTCCCTCTATTTGACAAGGGAGGGAGGGGGCGAAGCGTGAATGCAATGACAGAGTGGTAAATTACGGAACGATTGCCTTGGCAGGAGCACATGGCAGTTGTGTAAACTGCGGCTCATTCTCCAGTAGATGAAGCGTACAAGCGTATCTGGAAATAAATTATTATGTTGTGGTTATTAATATAATCTTACGCTCCCATCTCTTGATGACGCCTTTTATCATGGAGATAATTTTCTATCTCTTCTTCTCGCAGCCCCCGGGAGGGGGGAATGCTTCAGGAATACCAAGTACTGAAGGCAGGGACCCAAAGTCCCGATGAAAGACACGTGTTGGAAGAAAATGAAGCTCCTTTACTGAATCCTCAATCCTGGTTTAGCCCTGGGCTTGAGGTTGTTTCACCAACCTTTGCTCCCGGCCAGGGAATGAAATGTTACAAGAATCAAGGAGCTGTTCACGTTCCACGTCTAGTGCTGAGGATCGGCTGAAATCCGTCTTGGTTTGTTTAGCTTAGGAGGTATAGGTACATGGATACTGGATAGTGGAAAGTGGAAGATTTTTCATCCTGTCAGCTTTCATTGAAGGAAACTATGTGTAAGAATAAGTAAGGGAGAAGATAAACAGCAAAAGTCAATAGACCGATCCACCGTCCTCATCCAGCCTCTAATACGTGTTGATCGAAGCGAGGCAAAAGCGGTTATGTCTTCTCACTCGAATGCAGGTCGAATTATGATCCCGGCCGGGCAAGTAACTTTCCTCAATTCCTTTCTCTTCCTCATTCCTATAAAATTCCAAAAACGTAGGCCTAGCAAAGGTAAACAGTGAAAGGAAGGTAGGAGCCTTTGCTACGATACGTGGAGAGTATCCTTCGGTTGGGCAAAGACCAAAGCCTAAAGTATTTCTCCCAGGACTGAACCGATAGATTTTTTGACGCGAGTCGAGTACTGAGTCTGTTAAGAATGTGGACTCGTAGAACGTGATTTGGGTTTGCAAGTAAGCTAAAGGAAAAATGAAATTGGCCGTATTATTCCAGTCTTCCTCTCAGCCTTTTCTCTATAGTCCGTCTGAGGTCTCTGGAGAGGTTCTGCTTTCAACAAAAAGGCTCTGAATTGAACCAAGAGTTCGACTTCCTCCGGTTTGACAGAACGAAAAGGTTCCATCGCCGGACGAACAGCACTGCAAATCTATTAACGCTAACGTTTTCTTAAGCTAACGGTAAATGGAGTGACTTTGATTCCAGAACGTTCTATGTACTCTTTCAATTATATGGAGACACGTGTACAGCTTAATCTCCTCCCAATTCTGTGTTTAAACCCGAGGATAAGAGCGATGAGACTTACGGCCATAACGTTATCGTAAACATAACTATAAGGGAACATAATGGAGGCCTGTAACGTGCACTTGTGATCAAAATGGGCCGATATCATGAGGAGCTACAGTCTGGAAAAGCTATTCCGGGGAAATTTACAATGAACTTGTGCAGGTTGTTGAAGCAATTTGATATTTGATACCATTTGGTGAAAATCATGGGTCGTTTTTTAACCCTATGCTCTTTAACTCTCCCGCCGACAACAGGCATGAGCCCCGCTCAGCCACGAGGCCGTAGGGAGAACGGAGTGGTGAAAGCGGAGAAAGTTTATTGCTTCAGCATCAACAGAGGCAATGTGCCAGTGTAAATTATTGCGAGCAGTGTGTTCAGCTGACGGAGCAATTTTCTATTATTTTGATTTACACTATAGACTTGTGATGTAAAAGTTTTCCGATTCGACTTGACTGCTTGATTAGCACGAAACCATGTATGTTTATGTACCTTGGCAGAAACTTTCACAAGGTCTTGGCTACATAAACAAACTAGTGATGCTGCACTGGTTCGTGCTCCACCTGCTGCCTTTTCCTCTCAGTTGATTGAATTTCTTATTATGTAATTGGAAGCTCTGTTGTTGTTGCTGAGGCTCTTCGCGCTGCTTTCTCCTGCACTGCTTCCTTTCTCCAACTTTAGTACCAGCTTCGACTCCTTGGTCATTGCCAAGGTTACAACTCGGTTGAGGCGCCAGAGAAAGGAGGGAGGAACGACTTATGTGCCTTGACTTGTTCCATTTTCATAGCGTGGAGGTGTGACGCCCGGCTTTATTGATGCGGATGGGAGGTGAAAGTTTAAGAAAGTTTGCCAAATTGGTTTCGAACCAGGCCCTAAGCACTCGGGACAAGTGCAGATTAACAGACCTGCAAACTTGATGGAAAGCCATGCCAGTGTTTCGATACTTCTCCGTCGAGTTCCCGTTACTCCATCGCTCGCGTAAGCCATTTGTAATCGTATGTATTCCCAAAGAGCGAGATGGGATTAAACTCCATTTGCTCCGGAACATCTTTAGTATGGGAGACTCGCATTGCATGTCAGACAATGCGGACAGCCGATGAAAAAGGGGCAGGAGGGAAAGGCAAGTTTGCATGAAATAGCAGATGGTGGAAAGATAGCGAAATCACCAATTCAGGACGAACAAGATGCGATACAAGCCCCGGATGAATAAAATAAGAGCCGAGCTGGCTGCAGAACAGCGTCTGGTCTTTAAATCCAAGCAGGGTTGGAAGCCTCTGGAAGTAAAATAATGATGGCGGAGTAATTGATGAATGTTTTCGGGGCGGAGGCGAGAAACTTTTAAGGTCATGTGATAAAGGAAATTGAGCTTCGAAATCACAAGTGAAGACAAGAGCTGACACAGCTTCGGCAAATGTAAAACTAAGTGACATCAAGTGTTGCAAAAGGGATGGAAAGTGCTGGTGCAGAGTGGGAGCAAGTAAATAGATTAGCATCCGCTTTGAAAGCTGTTGAAATTTTCCCCGTCTTTTTCATAGTTTCATCTTCCACCCAGCATGAAACTAGGCCAGGGGGTTAGACTTACGAAAACTCGGATTCATACCCACGCTGTGAAAATTCTCCAGGCATGATCGTCACTCCCCATCTTCTTTTTCGCCCAAGACGTTAAATTAGGCGGCGTCCATAAATTACGTAACGCAAAAATTCGGCTTTCGGACCGACTATCGG
>VRMD01001630.1:0-16126 GCA_009872375.1 Sminthurides bifidus | reverse complement strand
CAGTGGGTATTTAACCCACTAGCAGATTCATAATTCGCATGCAGGGCGCATCAGCCTGCGAAGCGTCGCCACAACAATCCGAGATTTGCAAAGGTCAGCCAAGTGTCAGACAAAGTCACGGCTTTTGCCATTTCACCCAGGTTTTGAACCGGCGAGCCGAGAGGCATGAAGTGAGGAAGCGTGCAGGTTGGATTTGAAATCCGAGAACCTTTTGTAAACCTGTCAAGGAATTCATAAAGGCTGAAGGCAGTATACAACAGGCTCAGGCAACTCGTCCGCAATTTGTAAAGTGTTGATTCACAGGTCGTGGACTTTAATTAATTTGCAGCTTTCGCCAAGTATCAGATTGATGTAACGTATTCCTCTTCCCCTGGGCCTGGCTCGGGGTCAATTGAAGAACAAATAATGCTAAAATTAAATCTATTTAATTACACCCTCTCGTAGCTCAGATCCACTTGCGTAAGTGAGCACATAGGAGTAATTAATTTTTTGGCATTTTGTAATTTATACGTCGTGAATCTGAATACATAAGGCGGGAAATCAAGAGGAAGACACAGACATGGAGGTATGTGTGTATAACTGCAACATGAAGCGAATGCTTGGCTTGAGCTTGATTTGCCGTTGATTGGTTATTTCCTTTTGTGTGATTTAACAAAGGAGCGGACGAGCGGAGTGGAAGTGGTCCTTATCTTGTTTCACGTCTCACGACCATATTACAGGTGCAAATTAGTTTTAATTAGCATTTTTTAATTCGTATTCGAACCTCATCCTTCCTCGCTGTCACTAACTCTTCGAGGTTCGTACATGCCTGTCAAGGTGCACAATCGCGGGTTATGAATCAACCCACCATGCTGGTGAGCCGGTATGTATATGAGAACTACTTTCAGATGTTCAGAGAAATATGCACAAGTTGGCTGGAAACTTATTTGATTTCCACGGTTGTAATGAGCTCATAGCCGGAGCTAGAGCTTGGCTTGCAAATTTTTGCAGTCTGGGAGTCGAAGAATCCGATGGATTCTCAGCCAGGGTCTGATGTCGTGCATGGTAAATTCGATATCCGTGCGAACTTAATTCCTGTGGGGAAAAGAGGGAATTTGCCGAGAGGAAAAAATGACTTTCTTCTTTCTCGGTCAATCTACTGGATTGGTACAAGAAATCGCAAGAAGAAGAGCAAGATGTGCGTCCACGGTTCTCATGACAAAAAGTCAATTACCATTCGGTTCGACTTGTACAAATTCGCACATTATGTATGTACATGCCATAGGGAAAAAATTCGCAGGTATGTACTCGCCATTCCATGTCTTGAAGGTACCCAAGGTCTTGAAAATTGCAACCAGTTGTCAAATTGTAATTTGCATTTTGATAATGAGCTTTCGTCTCCTCATTTCAATTAAGCTCAAAGGAAAAGCACCGTGTGCTTCCTTCGGGCTTCGAGGCACAGACTGACGTATTGGTGAAACGACCCCTCAGTCTCACAATCAGAGTGTCAGCTCTTAAAAGGAGCAGTGAGTGAAAACAAGCTTTTTGCAATTTTTTCGCAAATTAGTACCCCACATTAGTTCACATGCATACACTAACCGCATATGTAACGTACGTCTGGTGCATGTATATCGCTGTTCGGGGTTGATGCACAACTTTGTCATTTTCTTCATTATGGCGTATGACTGAAATGAAGAAGCTGCGAACAGCTTCTCCTTTTACCTTCAGGGTTAGCACATTCACAAAAGGACGTCTCCACACTACCTCATCCATGAAGCATAACCTGGTTGACTTGACATAAAAAACGAGAGCTATGGTGGCAAGAGGCAAGTGAAACTTTTTGCGAGTTCGAGCAGCACAGGCCAACATCAATCCATTCGGTGGCAATGGCAAATCGCCCCCACCCCTCATCGGAGTTTGGGGGGGAGGTAATCCATTTCTTCAACGTTTTTGTCCGACGCCCCCTCATTTCTCCCACCCCTCTTCATTTTCGCCCAGATCATCACCTAGTTTTCAATCCCAAATTCCAATAATCATAACCCTTGTGCAAATCGGTTTGCAAAGTCCCCTCTTCCAACATTTCCTGTTGCATGCTTGCACACCTTCAATGCATTCGAGTGGGTCCTTTCAAGGGCTGAGGTTTTACATACCTTGGACAAATTCTCAAGCCTTTCTTTTCTTGAATGCCTCGAAGAAAGATTTATCCTTGAAATTTTCACCAGACCGTGATACCATAGTTCTGAAGTACACTATTATTATCCGCATCTGTGGCTTTTCCAACAGGATATGGATTCTGAGATCACGTAGTAAGAGCAGTCTGTATATCCTTTGCAATCCCCAGCTTGCTTCTCAGAATGTGAAATCTCCTCCAAGCTCGTAAATGTAAACCGTAACCTTGGTGGTACGGTATTGCAACATACTGTGGTGTCTTGCTGTTGTTGATCGATACACGCCGTTCTTCTTGAGGTATGCTTCCGATCAGTCAGGCAGACACTCCGGCACTTCAATCAAGTTAATGTGATTTGGGATTTTCTCACATGATTTGTTATGCTCTGAATATGGAGACTATTGCCATTGCCGCAAAAGAGCATAGTGTACAGATCCACCGGGTGTGAATCTTCAGAGAGAGAGAGAGAGACGCCGTGATTCTGTGAATAACAAGCTGAGAATATGAGTCAGAGCCTTGTAGAGCCTTGCAATCCCTCAAGTCTCGAGTCAGTGGTTTCATACACCGTATCATGGTATTAGTTTGGGTAAATCCTTTGAATCCCTTAAGATCATATACTTGTTAGCCAGGCTTGATCCGATCCTGAAGCCTGATTTGGTTCAGTGGTGTAGTGTGTCAGATGGAAGGATCTGTTCTTATGATGTAAGGACTGTAACTTTCTTCTTTTCTGCTCCAGCCGATGCTGACGACAGGAATTTCCATGGCTATACAATTCCAGGTCCGACCTGCCGGGAAATGGCTTTTGTACCGTATTCCTTTTTTGTCTTGGTACTGTAATTTAATGTAGAGTATACGGTATTTGCAAGGTAACCTGCCTGGCCAGGAGGAAAACACAAGCCTTTCTTACATTCACTCTTTCGGCAGATAAGTTATCTGCCTTTTTGAACTAGAAACATTGCATGTATATGGAAACAAAGTGCTCTTTTCCATCAAATAAATCCTGGTAACGATGACACTCTAATCTTTACTCTTACTGATATGCTAGAGATATCAAATAGAAAACATTGGATTCACCTTTTCTCACCCGATGAGCAGAATATATATTTCTATGTAGGACCAAGAAAGTATCGTATCATGTTTTGCAGATTATGGCTTCGCCACGAAATGTAGACATGTGCAAATAAATGCCATTCTTCCAAAAGTGTAGTATTTTTGCCAGAGCAAGAGAATAGTAGCAGAAGCAATAACTGCCTTTGTTTAAAGCACCGAACACCACATTTGCATCCTTGAATTCCTCCTATGCGATCCTTTGGTTTGACTCGAGTTAAAAGGAGGGATGAATCGGATTTCGCCAATCTAATAACGATTACGGCCTCCTTTCGAAACTGCAATTCCTCCACTAAATCTTCTTTTGTGTGTCAATCTGTCTTCGTGCCGGGAGTTTTATGGACCCATCTGCAAAGGGGGGGGGGGGAGGAAGTGCCAAGGTGGCAACTACCCAGGCAGGGAGGCCTGAACTACTGAGGCTGTGTCTTGGGGGAAAATCCTGTTTTGAACTTGGTAAAAGATGTGTCAAGTGAGGTGTGGAGGAAGGGTCTGATGTCGCCATTTTGTTCAAGTGTTACAACTGTCTTAGTGGAAACGGTGACGACCAGTTGTTGGAAAACAGCTGAGCAATCGGCTCTTTGTATTTATGGAGTGTTTATGCTCCTGGCGGGTAATATATCTTGTTGGGATCCCGGGAGAATTGCCGTGGTTTATACAAACGTTTTGCGATAACAGATGCAAATTTTTGGCATCCCATACCCGTGTATTCCTCCCCCACTCCCGGTAATCCACTGAGGTGGGTGGGGGGCTGACGTTTTGGCAAGTCATTGCAAGGAGATCAAATGGAAATCGAAATTCCCTGAGTCCAAATCCAAGGCAATGGTCTACAAACTCAATCCAAAAGACCAGATTTGAGAGAGGTGCAAAGTCAGCTTTGGAAGCGGTGAAAACATTAGCCAAGTACAAAATCAAAATTTGGCAAAGGCTATCCAAATCATAATGGCGGTTCTGCGAATGGTAAATACATCGCAGGGAATTCAGGCTTCATCGCCGACCTGGCTGAACATACAGTTGATGACTGATAGAGTTGAAGGTTTGCGAATTGCCATTGAAGCAATTTGGTACTGCCACAATGACTTTTGTATGGGAAAATAAAATCATCTTTGTATTGCAATAGTATAAGTACTCTGTGCTAATTTTCTAATCTTCTCGAAGGCATCTTGAATTGCATTGCAACAGACCCTGAACTCCGCCAGATGACTGTTTGACAGGAGTCTTTTGTAGCCTCGTCAAGATATTTTGATAGCACGTCTCATGCACATCCGCAATTCATCTCGCTTAAGTCAACACATTGATGACCTTGTGTTATTTTTACCCTTGTTTCTTTGTGCCACAATCATCTATTTCGTCTCTCTCTCTCTTTCTCTCTCCTTTGAAAAAGAATTCCATCAAAAGCCATGTACACTTCTTTCTTCCCATATGACAGGTATGAACACCCATTGGACTGCCTCAGTTCCTTGGTTGATGGCAAGGAGGATTTCATCTCCGAGTCTCGGACTGCAAAAAGGCCATTAACACGCCTCGGACCTCGGCAGCCATTGTTCCAAGGTGAAACAAAGAGAAAGCGGGCATCATGTGCAATTTTTCACAACGTTATTTTCCTGTGCTACTTTCTTTCTTTCAACTTTTCTAAGTTGGTAAAGCTTTGAAAAGTAGCCTCTGCCTCGTGTAAATGGTACGTCTTCCACCATGTACTGAATACAAGAGGAGGTGCAAAAGTACCGTATGTGTCTTCAGTCCAACTAACATTCACTTGACCCTGGATAAAAGAAGGTTGAAAAACACCGTTCGAGGTGTGGAGAACGAGGCTATTTCTCTTATCACTGGAGTAAATGTGTTCTCGGGGCCACGGTTAATTCATACTTAAGACGCCCGAGCGACTTTTTAATAACTTGGGGCATTAACATCAACAACCATAATAACAGTTTCCGGGCACGGGGGGCAGACCACAAGTCGGGCACGAGGCTTAAGTGACCGAGTTGTCGGTCCCTGTTGAATCCCTCTTCTTAGTTTGAGGTGGAAGCAGACTGGCATTCTTTTCCGCAAAACTAAAGCCATTTTCTTCTATTTATTTTTTGGTCGAGGATCTTCTTCCTCTAGTTGCTCGATCCTTGTAGTGCTTATGCCTCCAGTCCTGGAGGAAGAAAGGTGCGGGAAAATGGCAAAGTTCCCCTCATCCAGAAACAGCGATAAGAATGATAAGTTACGATAATTGCCTTCCAAATCCTTTACACCGTATATTCCATGTCCGGTTTTCACCAATGGGTCCCTGTTCAGTATGAATTCAGTGATTCGATGCTGCCTTGCTTATGTTGCATCTTCCACTCTTCGGACCTTCGGATTCTGAAGGGAGGGAAAAGGCTTGGATTTGAAATCCATGTACGTCTTAGAACATAATGTGCATCGTAGATATATGTACATAGCATTCCTTTACTTTCTCCAATGAGCTGTGAGCAGTTCAAGAATTGTACAAAGTTAGCAAACTATCTTTGTGAAATGGTTCGTGAAATGGGAGGGAAGATCTCACACGCCCTGCGAATCAGTTGCCAAAAAGGAGGCTCTGTTTTTATTGCCATTCGTTTAGTATTCTTGCGATTTTGCTGGGACACAGATGTGCCTAATGGATGCCTCGGGTGGTTATGTGGCAATGGGCTGTGTCACGTCGTCACACGGGTGCAATTGTGCCCGTGCCGTCTTGCCCTCATAATGGCAAATGGCAATGTGGCCGGAATGGGTTTCACCTTCGACACTTTGAAATCGATGCAGGAATTGTTGAGTAGGGTCGTAGAGCCGGCTGAAAGTTACAATGTGTTGGGTTGCTGAAATCTCCGGGATAATGGCCGGCCCTTACCACAAGAGTTTTGAAGGAAAAGAGGTGAATTTCACCTTTGTTCAATACAGATTCAGTGGATATGAAGGGAAAACTGGAGGCTGTGCGACTATCCTGAGGTATCGAATCTGGAACCAGGTCTATTGTGATTCAGAGAGCATGTTAACGAGTTGCAGTTTTGGCAACAGACTTGGCAACGGTTTGCATTAGGTTATTGATTGGAATCTCGGGAGGATTTCTGTGAATAGACCTTCGGATTCAAATCGGCCAAGGTCAGGAAAATTGAATCGAATATACTCAAGATAGAATATGGAATTAAGTTTATGCATGGAAATGGAAATGTGCCATAAGCCACACTTCGACTACACCACATTCTGCTTGTATCAAAGAGAAAGTGAAACATGCATGTACATACGTCAGTCAAAACCTAATCCATCTTCTTCACTGTGAAATTTTCCCGATGCATATCTGCACAGTTTAGACTTTAAATGGAACTTGTGATTGCAAAGTCCAGTTCAAAGTTTGTTCCGCTTGATATTTGGTTAGTGTACATACGAAAAAAAAGGTTCGTTCACACATTACTATTGAAAGTTGTAGCGGTAGTGCCATTTTATGTACATAATACCTATGTACATGGTAAATAGTTCCTATTTTTGGAAGTTGCTGCTCGTAGTTCTGAATGAAATTTTCAGGCGGTGAAAATTGCCAATGCCAAAAACCCCTTGCTCTGAGAGAGAGTGTTCGAGTTCCAGTGGTCTCACCAGACCTGAGGAGGGGGAGGGGGATCCATTGATTGTAAATCGATAGGGACGTGACATGGATGGCGGAATTTTAACAACGTTTTGCCACTGTCCAAAACGTATTCCCAGTTTGAACATTTCCACGAATTACGACTTCCATATGCGTCCAAGAACATTGACCAGAGTATCCATTTCGCAACAAGTTTGTTGCAATAGTATTCTCACGGCTTGTGAAATTTTCACGACCCTCAGCAAATGTCTTTCACCTCTTCTAAAGCTCTTCGCTGTTACTAAATACAAGCTCAAGCACTAGCTTCACCAGGTCCTTGTTCCCGAAAGGTGAACGGATAGTCTGATGATCTTTATGGCGGAGCTGGTATTTTTGCATCCGTTCCCACCTGGGTCAAACCATGGGCCGATGCCTTATCAGGGGAAATTTACGTCTCGTCTGTCGCCATTCGAAACCAAAAGTTTCGAAGCTGAAGCTACCTGGCGGGGTCACGTCGTCTCAATTAAAATTTTGGCATTCGTCGAAGAAGCGATGGAGATGCACGCAATTATCGATGAGAAAATCGCACCTGAAGCGCCATCACAACATAGCTCGCACTCTCCTCTGTCTGCTCCATTGTCACATAATATGGGCCCGTATGCAAGAATTCGCGGCGGGTCAATGCACACTTTTTAATTTCTGTGTCAGTGAGTAACAACATTTCCTACCTCCACAACAATAAATTATGTTTTGAAATGCAATTAGTGAGGATGGAAGAGGAGACGATCCGTAGACCGGTACAGGATCTGCTCACATGTCAGTGTGGCAGACGCAGACCAAAGACTGGCCTTTAACAGTCTTCCCTTTCTGGTAACAAAGTCAATTGTAATTCAATCAGTCAATAAATTTATCGATATTTACCCGTCCAGGCAAACCTACCCTCTTGGCTGTGGGTGCGGTTCTGTGTCTNCAGTCTTCCCTTTCTGGTAACAAAGTCAATTGTAATTCAATCAGTCAATAAATTTATCGATATTTACCCGTCCAGGCAAACCTACCCTCTTGGCTGTGGGTGCGGTTCTGTGTCTCTCGCTCGTTTTACATCAGGTGAGCATATTTAACTTAACAGCAAATGCTTTAACACCAATGCCCATGACGGGTCAGGGCAATGCATAAACAAGGCCTGACCTGAAGCATTATGAGGCTGTGGGTCTTAAGACTGTAACAGAAATATGACCTTACTGTGCTTTTTACATGCATGTGGGCTCGGAGTCGAACTTACTACACATCCCGGATTAGTTACTTCCCTAAGGGCCCAAACAATTGGCATTTTGGTTTCTTGGTATCCTTCTTATGGCCGATCGTAACAAAAGTTCTGACATCCTGAGCTTCGATAATTTTGGCTTGTTAAAATCCACATGGGATGCTTACGTACATGTATGCTCCAACACACTTATTTGCAGGTGGGTTTAGCTCGTTGTAATGTGCCTCTTGCAGGTGAGTCGGTGTTGATGAATGTGCGCATGTGGTGCAACGTCTTGGCGTTGCCATGGTGACGGGTGATCTGTTGGCTTCTTCAGTACATGGTGATTGTCATGATTAGGCCGAGTGGAGCTGATCACTTGTGTTGCAGTACGAGTATTGTAATGTGTAAACATAATGATGGCTTATAATAAATCCCAGGCTTGTTATTTCCTACCCCACCTATTTGTCAGCGTGTGGTAAGGTGCAACGGTATTTTATTATGGCTCAAATCGAGGGTGGATCATCTTCCATGTCTTGGAGTCTGTCTAACTGCTTGCGACGGCAAAGTTTTTTATTTTATTTTGCCGATCTGTAGGTTACAGATTGGAATATGTTACAAATAGTGAAAAATTCCTGCCAGTTTTGAAGTCGAGTATAAAAGCTTAAGTTTATTAACAATCGCCAATACCAAGTTCGTCGTCAGCGAACATAGTAGCTGAGTGAGGTGTAAGTGACACTTAATTTATTTTTGTAACCAGTCCTACTACGATTGAAGGATTTTCGGTCAGAAGATCCACAAACAAGGACAAATAATTGACTAGATTTTCCTACAATTAGTAATGTCAACTGAGCCCCCAATGTATTCAGGCAACGGGGCATTTTAGATTTCTCTAATCAGTGCGCATTTAATTAGCGATTCATGCACCCCTGTATGCAATTTTCAAACCCAGCAGAAGCAACTCAATATGCCAAAAGCCTTGCAAAAACTTGAGCCAGCTGCAAAACCACAAGAAACATTGACATGACACTAGTAGACTTGTGGGTAAACACCCGGAATGCAAATGCTAAAAGACAGACATCTTCATTAGGGATCATGCACATTTGGCAAAAAAAATTGACAGGAGCAGCACTGCATCCTAACGACGTCCCGCAGACAAGAATTTAAATACTGCTTCGATCCCTTTCAAGAAGAATTAGGCATCATGCAATTTGAGCGTGCCTTCTCTTGAAAATCCAATCAGTTTATAATCGACATATCCACATCCACCCTTGTATTTGCTTTTCCCTCTCAGCCTCTCAAGTCAGCCCTAACTTTCTTCCCGACGATTTGCAGAGCAACTGATGTTTCTTTTGTCAGCCCCGATGAGATTCAATACTTTGTTCAGACTGCCATTTCATTCCAAGTGTGCACAAAACAACTCTCCTCCTTTGTGCATTTCCAATGAACTGTTTACTTACACCAACCTTTGTGTAATCCGATGCCTCTTGCAGTTGCTAGGCAACCGGATGATGCGAACTAGAGATCTGAATACTGGCTGACATGTTTAATTTTGCCTCATCCTTTGTATTTTTCCTCCCTGATTTCCAAATCCTAGAAGTCTTCATCCAAATCCTCGGCAACTTCACGGAAGGAAATCCTACCAGAGTCAGTAATGAATGCAACCAAGTCTGTAAAGCTTAACAAAAAGCTTCCAATGTTAATCAAGCAGAGAAACTTTTGATATTGAGAAACTTGCTCTGATCTCATATCATGTGCCCTCCCCAAATCTGACGTACATGGCAAATTCAATATTGGACTCATCTCTCATAAAAATTCGGAACGACTTGATACGTTTTATCGAATTAGAAAGACAAGAGAAACTCTCCGAGTCGAACATGATCTACCTTGTCTTCCATTCATGTTCTTGTTTTAAATCAGCGAGGAGGCGGGCTCCCATCATTTACCCACCTGTCTAAAGAGGAGTAGGAAAATAATTCAAAATTTTCCTCTGTATATCCCTCTCCAACCTCAAGTAGGTTAAGTGGAGCTGGCTGTTATCTCACTGCTTCTGCTTTTGTTCCTATCGAGCATATCTGAACTATGGGCCAAGTCCTCCACGTACCCAGTCGTCGAAATTGCCAAATACGTTAAACTTAAAGAACGATCGCTCGAATCATCATCATGAGTACCTTCAACTATTTCGTGATTCTACGGCTATGCCGGGAAACCTTCCCACCACCTTCCAACCACCTTCTGAACCTTATGCTCAACCATAAACCCGCCGAAACCACCAGCACTTAAGACGTGCCATCCACCCTCGCACCCTCAAATGAAGGCGTTTCTTCCTCTTCCAAAGAACTTCGCATACCAGTACCGCAATCGTCAGGAGAGAAAGTACTACGTGGAGCCGAAACGTCGATGACACAAGCAGAGATTTCATCGTCAAGGGTTTGGGTTGACTTTTCCGCATGCGCATTAGAAAATTATCCTTGACATACAAACCTCTTGTGTTCGAGGTACTTCTTATCTTTCTCAGCCAGTGATACAGTCCTCCTTCGATAGCCCGATGAATAGACGTAAGGACCGGTCCGGGTCGCATGGGCCCTATCCAAGAAACAATCCTGTTTCCAATGCGTTCCTCACTCAAAAAAAATGTCTCGTTGGCCAAACGTCTTTGACAACCTATTGGTACCTCAGCCTGCACAAACGTCCCCGTTTCAATCAACCAATAGCTACCGTTGCAAGAACAAACTTTTTCGTCCACGAATAGAGCGTCTTCTGTCTTCCTATTGGCCCATCCCTCCACCACCTTCTTCATAGTGTTTCGTAATTTTGCACCACCTACTGAAGCTAGTCTGTACTCCATCTTCCCGGCATCTGTCAACTTATTGAATACTGGCAGGTATCTGGTTGACTCATTTGCCCAAAAGCGGAAAGACATGAGCATGTTTAATATTACCAAATTTTGTACCATCATTGGTACTTTCCGCGTTTTAACGATACTGGGCGTGTGCCAGGAAATGCTCCAATTGGATTCGAGCACCTGCTCGAAAGTCGTATCGCTGAAGGGAATCGGAGCCATGGAAAGGTCAGAGGTGAGCGTGCCCCTGTACGCGTTACTTAGGACAATGGTCGCCATCCCCATCAAGAATGTCAGAGACGCCATGAGCTTCTTGCGCCTCACGAGGTCCATACTCACACCGCCGTGGCTGTCCAGAAGTAGTCTCACCATTGTGTACACCAGGAGGAAGAGGGCCCCAACGTTCATTTTCTTCATGCCCATCAGCAGGGCAATGGACACAGCGACCACAGTCATCAAGGTCCAAACCCAGGTGGGACCGTCGAATGGCGCCGAGAAGACCCCCGTTCGAGCTACGAAGCTTATGTTGGAACAAGTCATGAACGAATAGCTTGCTGTTCCAACCGGCAAAGTATGGTACAAGTATCTCATTGCAAGGTTGGAACCGGGCCCTATTATAAGCTCGTGAGCCACCAAAAGTTCGGTCTTGTCCATATACAGCCTATCAGTCATGTTCTCATAATTAGTCAAGATGGAATCCAAAAAGATTTCTTCCGGGAACAAGAACTCGTCCTTCCGCGTAAGTACTGCATGCCGTCCAAACTCTTGTTGAACTGACTTGATGAATTCTCGATACTTTGACCACCTAGACGAATTCATCGCTGCTTGAAATACATCACCGACCCCTAGCTCAAGCCTTAAGCCAACTACTAAGACGGAGGAATGGCGGTAGGTCACAGCTAGCTGACGCTCATTTGCGACGATGGAGCCGTGCTTTTGGCCGTCCTTGGCGATTGCCATCGGGCACTCTTTGTGTTGGTCGATGGTACATGGGTATTCCACGACAGTATCCTTGTTGCAGTACAAGCAAGCTATTTTAAAGCTGTGTAAGTAGCAGGTTCTCCAGCTCCTGTTATGTGGTCGTATTCGGCTAACACCTCCAGTGGTCTGATGATTTGGACTATGCTCATCGGAACAAGCCATGCTCACGTGGTAAAAGTGAGGGATTGTAATGTTATCTGAACTGCGATTCCAAAGAAAAACGGCTTTCTTCATCTTATAGTCGATCATGTGAATGACCACGCTGTAGCGGTAGGTTGATTCCCTGGGCCTGAACCCGGACAAGTCTTGCATTGTCTCAGCTTTGTCAAGTATGGAAGACGTGTAGAAGATCATTATTTGCGCTTTGCAACTCTTTCGCTTCAACTCCGTTCTGTAGATTTTAGCCCAGTGCACGAACTGCTCTTCATGACGGGATTCTGCTATTTTTCTCAGTTTCTCGTACTCCGTCCAATCGTTGTACACTCTGATTGGCTGCGACACTACGTGCAGATTGTGAAGGAGACCACCTTCGGATACGATGAATGTGTCGCAGTCTACAAACATGTCGGTGAGGACCTTCAAATCGCCGAAATGGAAATAATCAGATGTGGCCTCAACTCCTGACCTGGTGACGGCAGCGATAGCTGCTGCCAACACTAGTATTTGCCACATGGTTATTGACTGACGATACCGGAAAAAAATTAGGAGCTGACAACCACTCTAAGGGGCTAGCGAGCTTGATTGCAAATAGTCGTCCCCTATTTAGTATCTTGTTGAGACATAATAGGCAAAAAGGTGACTTGGAATTAAATTTTTAAGAAAACCCGACGTTTGAACTACCGTCTGACAGTCAGAGCTGTTTGAGAAGTGAACATTTAATACAGTATTTCGAGCATAAGAAAACAATTAGTCGGTTACAAATGTCGTACGTGTCTTGGGAAGGATTGCAACAGAAGCGACGACACTCCTACAAGACGCCGGAACTAACGCCCAAGAATTTGTTTCTTGCTCCTAGGTTTACAAACCCATCTCGGGGGAATCTGCCATTTATATCAAATACTACTGCTCATTTGAGAACACCAGACGAATGACACAATGCAAAAGGCATTCATCGCCATGGATACTTGGAAAACAAAAGGAACTTCCTTATACACGCAAATTTCTAACCTTAGCGCTTTTATTCCGTATTGTTTCTACATCCTTAGGTAAACATTTGAAACTGAAGACTACTTTGCTGTTTGTTCTCATGACGGTGCGGTGGACAAAGACGAAAAATTTAGCAGTTGCATTTGTTTCCTGCGGGGTTTCAATTCCTTTGGAATTTGTTATTTACACTGCATAAAGTTTTCACTACAGCTTCAGTAGTGACGTCAGGGTGAACCAATATTACTTACTACAACACGGTGTTTACTTTTGATAAGGTCAGTTTAACATGGTATGACATGTGTCATGCAAATCAAGAAAAGCATTTGTCACAATACGGCTTTCCGGAAAGCTTGTGTAAACTAGAACAAAAGCCACTGTAAGGAGCACTTGTATTTGCGACGATGAGGACTACAACCCTCGTACCATTGCATGACATGTATGAATTCATCCAAGGAGAAATTTGCCAAGGGATTGCCAAGCATCATGTTGTGGCCAAGGCCTTGTCGTAAAGGCCAAAGCATCCAAGGGATAGGAAACCCGTAGCCCGACCACAGAATGGCTGAACGGTAAAGACAAAAGATGCCACGGATTGTTGGGATTACACACCGGATTTAATTTACGCGGACAAGATTGCCGCACGCTCCCACCATCTTTTTCACTGATTAACCTTGTGTTTTTAAGGCAAGACGAAAATCAAGACAAGGAAGACAGGGCATCTTACATAGCTTCTTGTTCTGGTACTTGTACTCCTTGTCCTTATCACACTTTAGGCTCTCTCTCCCTCCCATCGTCAATAAATTAAGAGCACCAAATCCACTACAAATGCTTTCTCTGATAGCATCACAATTTATTATCCCATCTTCCTTTTGCAACTTAATTGGAAAACTTCACTTGCAACATCTTATTTACATACTTTCCAATTTTTAAATGATGAGCTCCGCTCTCTGTCAGCCCTTGTTCATTACACCCTTACAAAAGATCGGGGTTGAGGAGAGGGGGGTGAGCGTCCGGTTCCTTTGTTGCACAAACTTGGACCCATTAGATTAATTAGATTATAGGGTATTGGTCATTGGCTTGGTTGTACATTGAAAATTTTCGCATTGTTGACCTACGTTTTTGTGCAAGTGTTCTTTGTTGCACTCAGGCTACCATACCCCATGTTTACTTGAGTTTGCTATTTTTTGCACTAATTAAGGTAAACAGTCCTGAAAGAGTCGCAATCACTTTTCAAACTTCAGTAGTCGGTTCCTATATGCAGGTACTTCCATCGGCTTTTCCCTAGGATATTAAAAGGTGTTTGTGGAAAACACATGAAATAACAGCTTTTTTATGATCCAGTCATTACATGACGCATTTGGACTTTACGCACCGAGACTACGGATCGTCAAAGCGATATGCGAAAACATAAAGGAACTCCCTCGTGTATTCCCAATTGCCGGTGGTTCAATGACAGATAATAAGGGCCAATTTGCGAACCGCAGACCATTCTTGCATTGCATTTTTAATGGCTTTTATCGGGACATAAACCCAGTAACCGATCAAGATACTGAGGATGAAGTGCACCCGTTCCCCGGTTCGTGTACTGGGGAAGAGGGTAATTGGCGCAATAAATGGAAGGAAATTGTGCAATTTTGCACATAAACTTTTTTCGAAAATTAAAAGCCACATAAAAATTTGATGAACACACTGACAAAATCGATAGGCTGATGGTTATTGGCACTGGGATGTGGCTGTAGGTCAGCTTTGTGCCTCGAAAGAGATTTGTACTGTTTGTCTGATGTGAAACTTGAAGAGGGATGAGGATGATCAGGACAGAAGACTCATGCTCGTGATTTTTTTTCACCATAAGCTTTTGACTTCTTGAGAACGGTCCTTGAGAACGGTCTGGCTCGTTGCAATTTGAATTACAGCATTCCAGATCAAAAATGATGATGAGGTGCACATTATCGTCATGTTTGGGAGTGCAGAGTGCTGCGAGTCTCCGTGCATCTTTTGCCTACCTGGATAACGTCAAGTGGCAGGTAGGAAAGAGGAGGTAGTGCCAAATCAAACAGCTGCAGAGGATGATGCAGATATGCAGAATGGATGTTGTGGCCGTTCACGATTCAGGTTTTAGTGATGACTGATGATAATAAGTAGTCACATTAAAGCGATAAAACTCGCTGGCAACTTTTCCATTTATCCTCTAGGAAACAACATAAAAGTCATCCTAAAGAAGATTCCCTCTCGAATCTCTCACAGGTCTTTCAGTCAGCCAAAGGAACGGTGGGCCACAGAGCTACAATGCACGGGTAAATGCAATCCTGTAAACTTTACAGTAGTTACAGGACAGGATGTAAAACAAGAGTCGTTTTGCTACCAGTAAACTTTTAACTGCGTAACTTACTTGGAGTTGATGATGAGGAAAAAGTTAGAGTTAAAATTTTTAAAAATGTTTCTTGATGCCAGCTCGGACATTAAGTGCACGGGTGTTCTTAGAGTCGTTAAGCCATTAGGATGTTAGGATGCACAATGTAAACCTTGTAGAAATTTTGAAATTCTCGCCAGTGAAGAATGTGCAAGCTATCAGAGTAGATGAGCCAAGTTTCGTATGCAGTTTGTTTTCATAAAAGGTGAATGCAGTTTTGTTGGTGCCGATGCCTCGATGCAGGGTTGGGATCCTGAGCTTCTTCTCAGAGGATGATTTGCACTGCAGTATTTCAGAAACGGCTGCACCTTCCGTCATTTACGGTGATGATAATCATTAAGTGTGCACATTTTCCCTTGCTCCTTGTGCTTTTTTTTCTAGGGAATCATTTTTAATCTGGTATGCAGGATTTAGCATCCCGTGAGGTGCAGGTAACGTTCTGCCGTCAACGGTACTTTCGATTCAGTTTCATCATCCCAACAGAGTAACTAATAGTTGACTTTTTGGTCGGTGAAGTCACGACAATTTGGAGAATTTTCCCATCCTAGATACCCATCGACCAGTAATTCATCTCGGAACACATGTAAAAGTGACGGCGACGGCATTCGATGCACCAAGACCAGCGCAACATCTCATTACTCTGCTAATTAGCGTTTCCTATAGATACTCAAGTCGCCGTTTTGCGAGTCTTGTTTTCA
>VRMD01001629.1:5022-16126 GCA_009872375.1 Sminthurides bifidus | reverse complement strand
CATCACCTTCATGCTTCCTAGTCTTTGCATTCAAGAAGTTGGTTTTGAAGCTGCATTGAATTGGATGATGGTGGTGGAACAAAAGCCAGACGTGCGACTTGTAACGTTGTAACACAAGGTGAAGGATGAGTTGCCCTTGTCTGATTGAGTGGGAGGAAACGCTTTTGTTATTCAGTGCTCCTAGAAACCGAAATCGGGTCGGAGATTTCAGAGAGGGGAGGGCAGCCCTAAAAACGTTGCATACTAGAAACGGGATGATTCGAGTGAGGACAAGGTTATCTGACTTAAAGAATCGTTCTTCCTCCTAGAATATCAATTCAGAATCCTTCGGTATTCTCCAAAGCACGGGCTCGTGTCTTTGCTTTGTTTGCACCAGGTGCAATTATTCATTTACTCAGGGTGCAGGCCCAAAACAGAGGCAGCATTTGTAAAGAGGAAGTTAGGGAATGACATACGCACAAAGCTCGCGGCGTTGCCCTTGACTTTGTTCCTTTGTTTACAATCGATAGCTTTCCGGTCCTAAAGTTTCGAATCTCCACCCTCGCATTTACTAATTAAGGATTATGTATGTAAGTTTCATAGGATACGATTTCATGTAGGGGAGTACCGGGAGTTGGCCGCGTTGCAATTTTTAATGTGGCTCAGCTTTAATATCCGCGTATTGTAATCTACGAAGGATTTTTGCTTGCCTACGATTTGATTTCATGTGCCTTTCAATTTTTAATGTCAACTTCCAAATTGCGTAGTGAGATCAAGGGCCATTTATTACACGTTAGTGAAACTCCGTCGTGAAATTTTTCCACAAAACGTTTTAGATTCTTATATCCACCACTTACTTGTCAGTGTAGTTTAGTAGTAGCCGAACAACCACAGTGAATGCAGAGCCTAGCACAGATCGAGACTCCTGATACAGGAGCTGGAACGTTTTTATTCAACGCTGTCATTAACGACTGATGAAGAATTGTGTCACCTTTCAGGACAATTGAACGGAAGACTCGAGAAACGGAACCGGACGCAGTGAAGGATTCAAGGTTGAGAAGGCTCTTTCAGGGAATTTGTACTAACGTGACTTGTGACAGTGCCTGTTGATGTCTACCTGTGTGTTCTTGACCCTGTGAGAAAATCAATAATCACTAAAACGTTACTAGTTATTATACCCGCAATCATCTTTATGCGGTGACAACCAGTGATGTAACCGTCGTGCCTTAGTGATCAGCCAAATTGATTTGTGATTACGAGAGAAAACACCACTAAAATATCTGCTAATTTGCGAAAATTCAGAACGGAAATGTCAGGTTCCACCGCTTCCAATGCCGGCCTTCCGCCGACTTCAAGGCTGTCAAGGATGAAGGTAAGGTCGATTTCAGTTTTAATCGTCTGCTTAATATAAGGCTGATGTAAATGGAAAATGCAAAGGACACAGAGACTTCATTGACTTCATTTCCGTGATGTGAATAGTATGGAAATGAGCAGTAAACGAAGCTTGTGAATATGCTAACAGTATCAACTTTCCGAACTTGCAAAGGAAACGGTTATGTTGCTGGCAGGAGGTTTGGTAAACTGCACGTGTAAATAATTTGCCAAGCCTACAGTAGGAATGACAAGCTTAAGGTTGAGACTATAGAATCGGTTTTTGCAAAGACTCCGGCAACCGGCTGTAGTTTCTGCGGTCTCTCAATATTGCATTACGGGAGTAGGTGGATTGTAGGTATCCGTCCTATTAACTGCAGCTGTCTACCTGCCAACTCTTGGTTCGCAATTGGCAATTTAAGCAAGCTTAAGCTTATGCAGCAGCATGCATTATCAAGTAGAAGTGTCACTTCAGCCCAAAGGTCCAATTCATGGTTCAGTTTCTAGAATAGGATACTATAGCATCATTAAACTAGCGTGCACTGGGACCTTTAGTGACACAAGGGGAGAAAGTCTAGGCGGTTGCCATGAACGCTGTGATGTCTGCAAATGGCAAACTATTGCTTTTGCATTAGCCCTTTCCTTAGTTCGTGCTCGTAAGAGTAATTTGTAGAATTTGTACACAGCAAAGAAGACTCTTTACGGATTGGGGTTGTGTGTGGTGGTACACATCCCCCACGCTAATAGCAGAGTTGCGAACACCTTTTGTATGATAAATGAGGGGCTTGAAAGAGGTCAAGATGTGCGTTTGGAGAAAGTGGAGCACCTAAACAATGGTCGAGTGTCCAGCCCGGGCAATCCTCTGCGTGGGGTTTAGTGGTTACATACGTACATAGGACTTTTGCCGAAATTGACCCTCCAAAAGACAGTTGATTGTGATATTGCATATAGTACCTCTTATCACGTTACCTTTACCTGGCATTAATTGGCAAATGGAATCAAAGTAATCCAATAGATTTATGAAAGAAAGTGTTTAAAGCGAACATCACTTTTCAGTCATCCGACGATTCGATCTCCCCGTCTCATTAATGGCTTCGCTCCTCTGCGAATAGCCAGCTGTCACATAAGAAGAAGTACATGTAAATTCAAGTTGAGCAACAATACTCCTGAATGATGAGGCGATACTTATGTTTTGAATGCAAATCCCGTATGCAGTGCTTCACTCCTCTGCGAATAGCCAGCTGTCACATAAGAAGAAGTACATGTAAATTCAAGTTGAGCAACAATACTCCTGAATGATGAGGCGATACTTATGTTTTGAATGCAAATCCTGTATGCAGATTCAGACAATTAGCAAAACTGAAACGATATTTAAGGCAAAGCTATTCCTGAATTAACTGAACAGAGTCAAAGAGAAGGAAACATCTGCCTTGTGCCTCCGCATCCCATAATTAGATGTTTGGGCGTTAGCTTTTAGATCGGCATAGCATATATTACATGAAACGATTACTCATTCCCCTTCTGAGGCATATTATTTTTAAATACAAGGTTGAAGGTTGGTGCAACACTAAATACGATTCAGATGAGCGTCCTTGTCATGCATTTTGTCATGCATTCCAAATGTCACAGTCCAAGACTAATAGTACAGAAAGATTGAAAACTCCTACTGCAGATCGCTTAACGTTGATTGAGAAACACGACTGATTTCACCCAAAACTCCCAGAGGAATTCCATTACAGGCAAATGCTACGATATAACAGGTCATTCCAAGTGTGTAATGTTCTGAAGGTAGCCTTTATAGTATTTGAGAGTTGGAAGAATAAGCGTAAGCAGTAAACTATTCCGTTGCATAATCATCGTGTCAATTGTCCTTTAACTAGTTTCGCCAAAGTACTGTAACTGGAGGACGAATGGGGACAAGTCACGAAAGATTTTGGTCGGCTGGGTTGTTAAGCTTGAGAGCAATTTTTTACCTTAAATAGTCCGTAGTCCTCGCACAAAGTCTTCCTCTCCTAGTGCTGTAATTTCCAATGTTAATGAAAATGGTCAAGATGTGTGTGTCCCTGCAAATATGGTCACAGTCCAATTAGGAAAGGCTTTGTACCCAATGCCATAAAGAACCCGAGGAATAATCTTATGCCTAAGCTACACAACCCGATTTGCATTTCAATATCTTACAGTTGATCTATCACAATGGATAAAGCTCATCTCTGCCTTCGCTGCTCTTAATCAGGGTTGGGGCTGTGGAGTTAGCCATTAGTCATTTTAGGAGCCTTGTGGCAACTCGTAAATATGAGGAAGGAACAAGTTAAAGGCTTCAGGACTTTCTGAAATTTGAAAATTAACGAGGTTAGCGTAGTTATGTGAATTGAATGTGAAACTGAATCAGGAGGTGGAATTCCATCACCTACCAGTTGAATTTTAGAGACTGAGAAATGATAGCCGCCTTTAAAAGAATGGAAGTTACGCTCGGCTGTTAAGAAGTCAAGTTCAGGTGGACAGTTGGATTGACAGGGATGAAACGGAGTTTAAATTGGAGTGATTACTTGACAGCTACGAGTCTCGAGTCATGAGCCTTGACATTTGTGGGAAGGAAAGCCTACAGATAATGAATGAATGAAAATCATCTTTAAACTGAATCATGTCATGTGACAGTCTTACGGCAAGCTGGGCCGAGCTCCATGTGGACGTAACAATATACAATGAGAGGGATAACGAAAAGGAAGTGGAGGTGGGGGTCGCAGTGTCCTCCTCGATTGTATGTAGGTTTGAAATCAAAGCACAAAGACACCTGTGCACGTGCACTAATTCGCTGGATAATAACACGCCTTGGAAAAGAAACTTCCGTCAGGTGTAAGAAACTCAAACTATAAATGAAGGAGATGCAGACGTCCAATGGAAAGAAACGTAGGAGACATGACTCATCCGTTCACCTTCCAAGGACTTGGTGTTTTTTGCCTTTTTTTTCTCCATTTAATCAAATACTTGCGGTTCGATGCTATTTCTATTTGAATCACGGTAGGAGATCAAATAGTTTTGATTGGACGCCTTGTCATCGTGTCTCTCTAAGCTATACACATGCATCTATGGAATGGATTGCAGGAACGTTCAATTTCATGCATTTAATCGGCGTGAAATTCAAGTTTTGGTAGTGTGTTGACAATCAACTGTTGTGATTGTGAGGGAGTGGTAACATCTCAGAATGACAACAGGCAATACCACAGCATTGCAAGAGGCAATGCAAGTCTACCATCAAGGTAATGAAAAGCAGAAGTCCGAGCCTGTCAAAGTACTGTGGCAAGGGTAGGCAAGCGATTTTCTTCGTATTAGAACACCATTTCCAGCCAGTTCCACGGTTGCAATGATCGAACCCAATTGAAATGCAGATGAAGGGCTCACAAGGCAGATTCTCATTTGGTTATTTATGTGAATTCAAGTCCGCAAGTAATGCTACCTGAATTCACTATTTGATCAGTCGATAACAGAGTTCATCATTTATGAATCTGCGTACAAAAAGTTGCCAAATCTTGTTTACGACCCGTGCGATTTTACAACCCTAAGCAAAAATATACCACAGTACTTCGTGTCTTCACCAAAAGACACATCACACTCAGCTCACATTCTCACATCCTTCATGTAATTGACCATTGCGAATCACAAGTAAATATGTGCTAAAAGCATTGCGCTTGCACAAACAATATATTAGAGAGTGTCATAAAAAGCAATCCACACAAATCGTAGGAAACAAGACCACACGATTCTGAACAAATAAGGGCATGCTTACTGGAAACGAGATGCTCTTTCGCAAGGCGTTGCCCGCGTTAGCCTAGGTCGTAAATGGACCGTTTGCCCAATGAATGCCAATTAAACGTAATAAGAGGTTCGCCCTGCTTTTCGTCATTTGCTCTGATCCGATGATACACAGTCTGAGCAATGACCAAAAGAATCACGTGGTCTGGTTGACTTTACAAGGTGTGAAATAAAAGGACTTCGTGCAATACTCGCATCTTCGTGGCAGTCAAAGAGGATCGCAGGTATACAGAGTTGGGTGTGCGGAACAAATAACCTTCAGTTGTCAACCGGTGACCTACTTGAGTTGCTCTTACGTATGATTGGTCATGGATGCCACGAAGCTAGAAGGTTCCATCGAGTGCTGATGAGACACTACTTGATGACGTACTCAAGCTGTTAGACTAAACTGCTGGAGTACTCAAGACCCAAATGGACACACTTGTTTGGAGTCTAGTGGAAAAACAAACAGAGAAACAATTTCAGGAGGAAAGTCTACATACTAACGCTGTGATGGTGTCACCAATGTTAATCTTGACACTGCATGAGGAGAAATTTAATCAGCTCATAGCTGCATTTCATATTTCCCGAGGTGACCACAGTAATGAAACAACTGAATTTTAATGCCTTTGGCCTTCGGACACTCGAAGGACATGCAGTGCTATATCTGTCATTTGAATGTTCAAGTTCCTAGAAAATCCACGGAGGTGAATATATTACTTAAGGGTCTCATATGAAACATTTGACAAAATCCTACAAATCGTCGAGCTGTACCCAGGTATCCGTTGAATGATCCTTTTAATTCCATACCGTACTTCAGCCATTCGATCATCCGAACTGAGAGTACTCGTGGCTGACATTGGGTCACCTTCTGGACCCGCAAAACGTAATAAATTTGACAGGCATGTTATTACACTGGCATTACTCTCTTTCGCTTACCTGTCTTGCCGTGGGAGAATTTCGCAAACCCTGTACCATGCAATCCAAGTTGAGCTTCGGTGAACAAAAAAATCCGGAGGCAAAAACCTTTGCATAAAAACTTTTCAATACAGGTATAGAGTCAAAGAAAAGATTCCGTCATGGAGCTCAAGTATCTAAAAAATTCAACTAGTTCGTATAAAAATGGCAAATTCGTCAACTTTTCCCACTTTATGAGAGAGTCCACAGGTGCAAAGTATGAGACCACCGGGTCCTCAGCCAAGGTCTGTCGCAGAGTGAAATGACTGATAGCATCACATAGCTGAGGAGCAGAATGCTTTCACTCCAAGCGCCAAGAACCCATTGCATTTACATTGCATACAAGTCAAGGAAAGGAAAGCCGGAACTTTCACCAACTTTCTCTGTCCAACACTCCGCCAGCCTTCCTTCCCACACTGGCAAGAGTCGTGTCCACGGCCAGTGTCTGAATCCTTTGCACCTGGAGAAAAGACTTTCTCTCCGGTGTTTATGAACCCCTGTATTGCGTGTCAAGACCAGAGTCTCGCTTTGTACCTTAACCAGTTACTACCACACGGCAAGCACTGTGCACTTGTGTGTGTCTTTCATAAAACCGTACCTTGACTTCTTACCTGGGGTTTACCTCACACTGGCTGTGAAATCCTTGACTACGGCTGGGCTCCGCAAGGTTGAATTTTTAATTGCTCCTGGTGAAAAACAACTTGAAATTAAGCAGGCTAAATTGAAAATACAACTGCAATTTAGCTTTTAGGGCCTTGTGTGAGGTCATTTACTTATGAAACTGCAAAACATCCACCATGGAAACAACGTTTCCAAGCCTTCTGTAGCCCAACGGTTTGTGGTGTCAGCTCCGCTAACTTCAGCTGTGTCTGGGAAACTTGTGAAAGTTACCTTCAAAGCCACTTATCAGTCCAGTCTTTGTGTACTAGTAACATACTGTGATTAAAGTGGGGAGGAGTTACTCTTCGAGTGGCGACTTTCAGTGTGATGATTCATAATGATGGAGCCATTGCTAGGTTACTACTTACAACCACAATCTCCTCGACACATCGAGGATTCAATAATGAATTCCATCATGAAGGTGAGTATCATTTACGCTTGCAGAGCATGTCGAACTGCTTGGAATTTGTCTGTTGCTCTGAAGTAGCTTCCCAACTTCGTTTTCTCTCCAAACTCAGGCCTAAAAGGGAAGGAAAATGGCACAGACAAAATGAAAGAATAATATGTAATTATTTTTTATTATTATAACATGTTCTGTTCAACTCACTCAATTCAAGTTATCGCATCAGCCCATTCTTATCGCATTAGTTTCAACTCCAACTCGAAGCCACATCATCCTTATGTAGTAGTCGGAGGCATGAAGGCGCACTCCATGAAATTTTGACACGCGCTCTCTACTGCAACATTGGCGAGAGCAGCGTTCCGCACTCTTGAACTTGACAAGCGTTCAGAGAGTTAAACGCTTGGTAAACTCTCTTTTCACGATTAGCGTCACCAAAGTAAGCCAAGCTGAACTTGGGGGAGCACACGACCAGGACTACAGACACAAAGGATCGTGTATTGAAACAGCTCTCTTTTTCGCCTTTCAGTAAACTTGTAAACGATGAATTAGAAACCAAGGGTTCAACTCGGTCTTCGTAATTGCTTCAGTTCAGTTTTCGTCCTTTCCATGACTTAGTACGTGGCCAATAGGAAAGGTCGACTAGGGCCTGTTTTCTTATTGTTAACCCTTACAGTCGTCAGGCCATAGCTCATGAGTACCAGGGTTCTAAAAAATCAAGACAAGTTTTGCGACCCACGTCATTGTATATCTGCAGATCAGACCGTTTATGGCAAGCAGTTGAAATTACCTTGTGTGCACACCATATGGTTTCAAGTTCACCTTCTCAATAATCTCAGACTGTGTTTCAGACAAGGGAGCATGAAAAGGAAAGACGCTTTTTTTGCGGGGGACGAAAGTTTGCCCTGTGATGAGCATGTGCTTTTACTCTTTTACGTGGCATTAAATTACTTTTGTGGATAAGCACGAGAGGCAAATGTAGGTAGGTTTAGAAAGTCGAATGNGGGACGAAAGTTTGCCCTGTGATGAGCATGTGCTTTTACTCTTTTACGTGGCATTAAATTACTTTTGTGGATAAGCACGAGAGGCAAATGTAGGTAGGTTTAGAAAGTCGAATGGGGGTTTGATCGCTGATCTTGTTATGTCCTGGCTAGATTTATGGCTCCGATTTTCCGAAATGTCGATAAATGGTGATACGAAAATGCAAATGAAAGCGGTTGTTAAACGGTAAATAAACTGTTTTGTAGGTTCGATCAAGTGCGATAAGATTTAGTACTCTTATTAGTCGATTGGATTGCGCTGTAGTTTGGTGATGCCTTTGACAGGGTGGAGGCGAAAGGACGTCATATTGCAGCCTTTTAGTATTTACGGATGTTTGTACTAACTCGTTTTCATGAGAAATACCTGAAATGCAAGTATTTGTATGAATTCAAGCTAATGAACTTTGAAGTCTTTGCTCTTATAATAAGTAACTCAGTGATGTTAGCCGGGCATTTGGGATAAATATAAAATCTTGTCTTTTCATTTCCAACAGGCCCAGTTTCAACAGAAGCAAATGCAGGAGAAAGAGCATAAACTTCTTCAAATGTTGGACAATCAGCAGCAACTGGCAATGCAAAAAGCAGGGCTGAACGGAGTACTGCCTTCCAAGTATTCAAACAACGCTTACAATGCCTCCTTGAATGGGACTTCAACACCGAATTCTTTTCAACCGGGCAAGGTGAGTTTCTCTCCGCCACCAAATACACGTACTGCACTGCTGCGGCTTTCAAGAGCAAAGTCCTTGAAATATTGCACGGAACAATAAGTTCTCTCCTTCCTGCGGGAATAACAGCACTCTTTAACACGCTCCATTGACAGCGAACATACATACTCATATAGGAGAAAAGCATCTCGTTTTAATGGAAGACGATGGTGTTGAGGTGGTTAATGGTGATCGTGGCAGCCAAAGCAGTTGTGCATGACTCACCTGGGGAATTGCAAGGATGTGAAGGATGCTTTGTTTGCCCTTGGTTGATGGTTGGCTCGTTTCCGCCTTGTTGTTATTTGCCGCTACTCAATATCATTGAGCTGGTACTATAAAATTGAAAAGAAATGGAATTCCGTCTTAGTGCATGTGATGAACTTCCGGAACTGGGCATTAAAGCACCGAGGCTATTGGCATTGTATCATGAGTTTTGATTCCGAGTAACGGCATACTGCTAACAGTACGGCATTGAGACGGGAGGAGGGAAGAAGGAACGTCGTGCATTTAAAACGGGATTGATGCTGGAGGAATTTGCATAATAAAAATCATACCTATGTGCTGTTCCAGGTACGCCAAATGTTCGAAGAACGCAGAAAGGGTGGAGGTGTTGGCCTTCCATCAAATAATCTTTATAACACCTCGTCAAATAACGGAAATAGCACGCCAGGCTACCGGAGCGGCGGCATTGTTGGCATTGACAAGAGCTACCCCCTTGATCCGATCGTGGCACCTGCTGGAAAGAGTCGTAGCTCCAGCAGCAAGAGCGATCCTAATCCGGCAACGAATCCTCCTTCCTACCTGAGAAATACTCGAAATGCCGTTAACGCTAAGGCGGCAGGAAGTGTAGTGGCACCGGCAGCTTCCAAACGCGGGATCTCGCTCGATAGGACCACACCTGCCAACAGGAGTCGGGACGGGAGGGAGTCAAGTTTCTCGACGAACGGCGGGCCACCGCTAGGGTTCCGGAGGGCTAATAGTGGACTTAGTGGGTCTTCCTATGACGACGATATGGGACATTCGAATCGAGGAGGGCATGACACTAGGTCAACCACCAAATACTCGGAGATTTACGGGAACGGTCAGAAGTCACCTAGTCCGGAAATGACGCTGGCGCAGCGGGAGGCGAACTTGGCCAACAAGATGAAAAAGTTGTCGGTTAAAGACGAAGTCCAGTCTTCCGAGAGCAAGACCTCTGTGGTGTCCAACCCGCCTGCCAAGCGACCTGTTCCACCCCCGAGGGTAAGGCTTGAGATTTTTGTTTTCGTCATCTGTCCTTAGTGTTTGAAGTCACAGTTTCATTTGCTAATGGGTTTTATAGTGTCAGTTAATCTTTTATTCTGACGCCGGTGCTGAATTAAAATGTAAGAGAAACGGCGATGTGTTCTGAAGCATCCTTTTCACGTGGAAAGCTTTTACTTAAGCTCACGTAAGTGAAAAAGAAAGAGTCAAGTCACGCGAACGGGCAACAAATGGCCACTGGAGTATTCGCCTTTTGGTGGTAGTGGCATGCGAGAGAAATGTTTCACATGATGAGCAGTTTGTAGAAGCGACGGCATTTAGGGAATCATCCTGCTTTCCTGGTTTAATTACATGCAGGGAAAGAATGCACCGGTACTGTCATTTAAAAATGTAGCTGATTAAATGAACCTAAATTTCAGAGGTAAACACGTCAGTTTGACCACAGTAAATATTGAGATTGAGAGCCTGTCCTTGTTAGTGCCACGGGAAAAAGAAACCAGGCTGGGATATGCATCAAACCCGGAAGCGAAAGTCCTTCACTTAGTCAGTAAAAACTTGGTTTGTTGCAGCTTTCGAAGAACTAATAGACAGCAGGGGGTCGAATTGGAGCGAATCATTGGAAAAGTTTCCCTGGTGTAAGTTACACTATATGGGTGCGTTTGAACTGAGCATATTGTGGCATCAATAAGTGGTCAGGGAAGTGGCGATGAGTATACCGAGCCTGGAAACGGTGTAAAATGACTTGCGTGTTAGCTGCAGTAGTCTCTTTTAGAATGCTTATGCGTTAGCTCAAACTTCTCAATTAATTTGGTACCTTGAGTAAGGTCTACTTACCCTATGTTCTGCAAACTTGTTCACCCTGATGAGAAGGTTGTATCCAGAGGAGTTTATACAGCGTCTACATACAGTTGAAATGAATAGCTGTGGCAAAACGTTTGTAGAAAACGGTTGCGGGTTTCTGT
>VRMD01001628.1:0-16129 GCA_009872375.1 Sminthurides bifidus | reverse complement strand
TAAATATCTTAACATCATTTGGACAACTTTAGACTTTCACTCGAACCACTTTTAAGTATTGCTCTGCCCTAGTGTCTCCACTAGGACGATGCTACAAACTCATCTGTTCTCAGCAACCATGCACCACTTCAATGTTATTTGCTCGGCTGGAAAAAAAGATCCTCCTCTTCCAGCTTTCTTTTTTCCGAGCAGACAAAAACTACGTTATCAAAGAACATGTGTCATTATATGTCATTCCTCATAAGCCTGTTTATTTGTCTTAATAATTGCTTCTCCCGATAGAAGCTTTCTCAGCTTCTATCGTCCTGTGCCAGGGTGAAGACGCAAGAAATTCAAAGTAATGGCTGAACCTCCATGTTTTTTCTGTATTCTATGAGCTCCGGACCATCTATGCCTTTTATTTTGTATTTCTTCCAAGGTGTCACGCCGAAAGCTCCAGCATTTCAGGATTGAAAGGAGGAGTGACAAGATTTTTCAAAATCCTCTGACACGCCATGGCCTTGCTATTCTTTAGCTGAGAGATCCCTCAAGTCGTATTTACACCACTCGGTGGTTCTCCCATACAACCAAGCAATCTTCAAGTGACTCACGTAATTGAAAATTTGACAGCTTCAAATTTGCTTGAGCAGAAAAAAGATGAATGGTAAGACTAAAGGCGATCCATTCAACTGCCAGCCACCGTAACCGTTTACCCTTCACCAAAGTATCGTAAAAAGATTAAGCTCACGAATCTCTAGAGTTCAATTCACTTGACGTGGCCAGTCTAAATGTCGTCTAAAGTTGGGCCAGGCATTACCTCCACATGACGCCTCAAGCTTCACGTCAGTCAAATCCCACAACAAGCTTGCACTGGTGTAGTCCCTGGACCCTGGAAAGAAACTCATTTGAGAGCATTTCTGAACATCGCTTATGCACACGTGACATCAGCTACGAGCATCCACGGTAGAACCTGCAAGTGAGCCACAATTCCTGAATTTATAGTTTGGTTAGAAAAAAATGTAACATGATTACTACAAAATGAGCTGCGTCAAAACAAGGAGGGCGACAATTAGGATTTGAACAAGTTAGAAGAGGTTGGCTCCGAGCTCAAGCGTGGAAAGGGTCATTGATTAAAGTTGTATTTTGAGCTAGTTGATTAAATCAAAGAGGGCAAGGGAAGGTAGTGCAGTGGCGGAGAAAGCATCGGCACTTTCGACTCACGCTGCTCCCGCTGCAGTTGGTGCGAAGAGACGAGCTCAAGTTGGTAAAACGGTATGTACACTGCACGTTGCGTCTCCCGGACGTTGTAGTACTGTGCAGGACTTGTGGAAATCGGATTACGCCTCTCTATTGCCTCCACTCCGGATCGCATTGGCTGACAGCGACATTACCGGAGTTGGATGTTCTAGTTGTTACATGCGGCAAATAGAGATTGAATCCCATGTCACTAAAATGCCATTAGCGTGGTAAAGAAAGCCTCTTTCACAAGTTTCCATTTCCTTGGTGTATGTTAATAGTATCTTTTCGCATTTGGAGTTAGAACTGCTCCCCTCCCGTCTGCCGAAGCAAAGCCCACTTGAAATCAACTCCCTTCTATCTTCAATCAGATAAGAGTATCAATACATGAACAATGAACCGACCAACAATCTTCATCTAACCGCTAAACAACAAGGCCCGTCTCCTTTCCATTTTAAGCTCATTCACCAAAGCCGAGTTAATTCTGCCGCGAGAAGCTGCAGCTGGAGTCTGCCTGGTTCCTAGCTTCTAGTTTCTAGTGTCTGGTTTCCCTATCATCGCAAAATCACAACTGGATTAATTGAGCTTCCTATTAGTATTCTCTCCTCTTCTCTCTTTCACTCCTTTCCTCTCCTTCGCCTTCCTTCGTCCAACCTCGCTTATAAATTACTGTCACGCCAACCGACCAAATCCTTGCCATTTCATCTACGCCTGCATGCTACCGGCCCGGATCTATTCAACTTTTACAAATCAATCCTTCCTCTCCGATAATTTTCTCTCATGTAGCGTCAATTAATTTCTAATTTCTCTGTTTCCTCTACTCTCCAGCTGAACTGTACTGCGAGAGCGGCTACATGGCAAGAAACCAAAATTGCGACATTCTCAATCGCTTTTCAAGCCCCAAGATTTTGCCATAAAAGCACAACTCACGTGCTGTTACTTCAGCTGCTGCCTTTCATAATGCCACGCGTGCCTCCAAATTGGAATTTCAAAAGGCAACCTCTTTCTCTCTCCTTTCACCAACTTGCTCATCCTCTACCTTCTCGTAGCTTTACTCCAACCCCCTTTATATCCTTCAATCTCCTTTGAATTCCTTTTCCAGTCTTGATTCCATTTCAGACAAGTCGGTAATCCTTTTCTGAGAAAAAGAGCTTCCTTTTCGAGATAATTTCTCTTTTTTCCTCTTTGATTGAACTTCTACTCGAAAGCTAACAGGCTTTCGGAGGATTTCCTATACGCATCACCCAACTTAACTTTCGTTTTCTATCAAACTCTTCGACGATGATGCTCTAGCTCCTTCCTCCATGCTTCCTCTACAAAGATTATGGGAGAATTCCGAAGCAGTATACCCGTACACTACATTGCAGGAAGCACTCTCAAAATGCAATACTATCTCTTCCGGCTTTGATGCATTCTTCGGGAACATCGCTACGCTGGAAACAAATCACAGAATAGAATTAATCAGATTTTCTCTTCGACTCTTCTTAATGTTCCATCTTTTTTCTTTTACCTTCGCATATGTAAATAACACACGTTTCCAAAACTACTCCAAGCTTTTCTTTTTACCTATACACAGCTCGGTTTCTCTGGGGACAGAAAAATATTTATTGCTTGCTCTAGTATTAGAAGAAGTATTTACCTTTATGCAAATATTCCTTTCTTCAAACTCATCATGTTGCAACACGTACGATTTTTCGATTACCGCACCGCACCCATGTCTTGAGGCTACAATTGAATATAACTTTTAACAGGTTTTCATACCCAACAGCACTGTTAGGCCAACGCAAATCGTAGGATTTCGAGCAAAATTTCCATCATAAGTAGCTGACTTTTTGTACTGTGAGCATTAAATCCAAGTTGTGATAAATAATGGATACAATATGAGTTTAATGTTCGAGTCCCCATTCATTTTTTCATCCATACATATTACATGAGACTATGCTCTCGTCTTATGCATGGGCAATGGCTTTTCTCTATCTCTTTCTCTCGATGAGGAGATGTTACAAATAAAGTTGTTGTACCATGCAGAATCCACAACTCGGGCGACACTTTAAATATTACGATTATTGTGTATTGTAATGTATGACAATTTAAGCTCGGTCGTAATGACAAATTCCTATTTGGTATTCAAACTTTTTGTTTTATCCCCTTCTAAACCCCGTACATCTGACTTATGGGTGTTTCGGATCGAGGATTGCGCCTGGCTTTCTCACACATGTGCAGCAGCTTTGATGACACTTTGAAAAATCAAATTATATTCCTAATCCCTTACCCGGATCCACGGTACAGTACATACCGTCTGTTCTGCACCATGGGTATGAAGGATGATAAGCATTCAAATCCTACCTTGTGCTGGAGATGAGAGATTTAGCAAAATAAAATTAGGAAAAACTATACCCGTTGAGAGGAAGGAGGCAGCGCCCAAATACTTGCTCTGCTACAGTCACAATAAGAAACTAACCCTTACAGGAAATGGATACTGCCAACCGTTATACAAGAAGAGGGGATGAGCGGATAAGCTGTTAGATACTCATACAAGATACCATTAAACAAGAGTCAGACTGAATGGATCTTTGTAGGCTATAGCTGGACGGAAAATGATGGTGGGCAGGTGTGCTGACAAAAGCCTTAGGTCCAAATTAAAGTTTAAGGAGAAAATATGCTCCGCTGTTATGTAGTTTACACGACAAGACCGTTATTGTCGCTTCCACTTTCTCCATCTTGTTTTCCCCGTAACTTTTAAGTTCCTTGTAATCCATGCCCATCTATAGGCTATAGTCTTTTGCTTTGAAGAAAACTCCGCTTTCTTCAGCTTTATGGCAGTTCCAGGAACCAGACTGAAGGCATGCATAGCATCATAGCACTGCAAGCCAAGTAGTTTTCCAAAGCCGTGACCGTCTTCCAGCAGTTTTTAGAGCCCGTGCCGCACTAACGTGGAGCAGATAAGACAAACTTCTAGCCTCGAATCCTACCTCAGGTACCAGAACCAGAGACCGGATGGAGCATAAACGTTCTTTAATTTCATACTTTGGTAGATGCTCTGAGAGTCGACTGTGTAGGAATCGCTGCGGAATGGAAAATATCAAGATGACAAAGCCAAGACTTTTCCTAGGTATGGTGTCCTAGGTCTGAATGTGTGCGGGTTGCGGTGGAGAATTCCATTCTATTTACTATCAAAGTAAATCCCGGAGTTATAAATTTCCAACGCTTATATCTCGCAGCTCCCGTGAGAATTCCCACTTCATCCCGACCAGATGGGACCACTAGCCTCATTCCTTCCTTTTCTTTCCTTCTCCGTTCGCATCCCTGTAGCTCTTCATTCCATTTTTTGATCTCTATTTCTCTCTTAAGCCCTTCCATAGGGCCCAAGCGACTTCAATCTCTCTCATTTTTGCATCCCAACCCATCCCGTCAATCCTTCTAGCATTTGTTACAACCGCAAAGATACTTACTCCTTCCGAGTCTTCCTAAGATCAACTGGCTCACTCCGAATATTCTGGATCCGGAAAAGGCTCGAGTTATAATTAATGGCGAAAGTCCAACTGCACGAGGCGTAGCATCTGACAAATGCTTTGAAGGTAAAATTTTGCCGTACATACAAGCTTTTCAAACCCTGTTTTTCCATACTCGCGAGCTCAGGTACACATAGAGAGAAAACGTTTTTCTGATCCAGGAACAGAATGCATGCTGCATGTAGGATGTTTTGCACTTAAATTAGATTAAATTATACTCTCATGGAAACAGCATGGGATTACTTTTTTTGTTACTTCTTCAATCTTATCTCCCTTTCCCTCGTAATAAGTTCAATTCGTAAATGCTTCTAAAACTCTGTGCATACGTTTTTCCACACCAGAGTTTGAAACGCCCCCTATTGAAGTGAGAGAGTACTATTGCTTTTCTCTCTTCGGAGAAAATACAACCTCCTGAAAAGCCCAGGGATAGAGGGATCTAAGCAATCGAAGCGTAAATCGTTTCGTTTTGAACTCCCTTCAAACCAATAGATCGTTCAGTGCAGACATTTTATAAAGCCCATTCAAGAAATTCACCGGGATCACGCGGCTAATAAAACTAACGTTGAACAGACGCGTTCCTAGATGCAGTAATGGATTTTGACATTACGGATTCCTTGAATAGTCCTTTAATTTCCAAGTGGAACTTAATAGCTTTGCTATGACAACAGGCACAGTAACTAATAACAATTTGAAGTTTCGTAGCCTATGGTGTTTCCTTTGGTTAAGCGTTCACATTTTTTATGGTGAATAATCTTATAATCTCCTGTTGGTTTTCAACGCAACCTTACCTTGATCGCTTAATGCTTAATCGCTCGAACTATTTCGACGTTGTGGTCTGCTCTTATCACCAGAACAGCTAAACAAGGCTTATTTGGGTATCAGGCAATTCCCGGTGACAAAACCTGGTTTCCATGGCTTTCGAAAGTTTCTGACTAGATCGGGGTTTTGGCGCTAGCACTAATACCTCGTGGTCATGGAGATTGTAGGGCCTCTTCTGAGAAGCACCTGAGAGAGTTTTAGTAGAGGTGTTAATTTGGTTACCCAAAGGCGAACGTATATTATCTACCGCTAGCAGATCTGTATTGTTTTCCTCCTTAAATGTAGGTAAATGAAACATACTGTTCTCTAATTCAGAATATCTTGTAACTTGACGACTGAAATCAATCTGATGGAAAGACTTATCTTGTGGTTTTGTGGAGTCATAGCTCAGGTGTTCATACCAACCTGTTGGCTAGGAAGTTAAGGCGAATGCCAAAACCACTGAGCTAAGCAGACTACGATGCAGAAATGAGGTTGACAGATGAAACAAGGACTGGGAGCAAGTGTGCGAGTCACGAGGTTGGAAAGGAATACATAGTTGTTTTCACTGGTCACTCCATTGCGGTTGCCCACTCAATGCTATTTTCACCCGAGTCAGGAGCGAATTTCTCAAATATGCGTAACGTGAAGGATAATGTGCTTCAGACGGTCGTTGCATCCCAGAGCCGTCATTACACAGTTTCTCTGGGGCGACTGGTTGATTTGATCCGCACGTTGTTCAGTTGCCCAGCAGAGCCACGTCAGTGTTCGTGCGACCGGTGAATGAGCTAGTGAAAACAATTTCCTCTTTTGAATTCGATTGAATGTTTCGCCAGCCAACTCGTACCAAATTTAGCAACCTTTCAAGTTTATTTTACGATTTAACTTCGGTTCCCCACACCGCACATATGGTCAAGGTAAGAATCCACGACTTTGTCGTTGCCGCAAATACTTGATATTTTAAAATTCTAACTTATTAGGTTCTGTCTTTAGCCATATGCAAATAGCTATTGGCACAGTCGGCACGCAAGCGTAACCCCCGCCGAACAAATTCCACTTTCTATCAAAAACTCTACGAACTCTGGACAATGCATCGGCATGCGTTCCTTTGTTCCTTCCAGACATGATTGAATGTTTCGCCAGCCAACTCGTACCAAATTTAGCAACCTTTCAAGTTTATTTTACGATTTAACTTCGGTTCCCCACACCGCACATATGGTCAAGGTAAGAATCACGACTTTGTCGTTGCCGCAAATACTTGATATTTTAAAATTCTAACTTAGGTTCTGTCTTTAGCCAAATGCAAATAGCCATTGGCACAGTCGGCACGCAAGCGTAACCCCCGCCGAACAAATTCCACTTTCTATCAAAAACTCTACGAACTCTGGACAATGCATCGGCATGCGTTCCTTTGTTCCTTCCAGACATCCGGCGCGGTGTCTGGCATGTAGCAAGCCGATCCAAGGGAAAGGAGCGATATTATTAGGCTAATTTAGTGGTGGAACAATGAATAGAATTTACACAATAACGTTTTTCGTTAGATCAATTCCCATTCAGTCGTCACATTCTTACGAGCTCAATCATGATAATGATTTCTCCCATACCACCTACCAGCACAGCCATACCTGATTTTACTATAGTTCCGCTACATGGTGTTTCTTATTCTAAAGCTTTTTAAGCCTTACCAAGATTCATCCTTTCCTTTTTCAAGATGTCTTCACTACACTTAACTATCATCATAGTATGCCAAAAAATTAGGCCAAAATAATTTACCTCTTTTAAAAATGATATCCTATCAAAACTAATGCCCCATACCACGTTAACTGAGTTCAGTATTAGTTATTATCGTAGAGGTAAATACCACAAATACTGATTGCCCTCCATACATTTGGAATTGTTAACCATGTACAATTACAACAGGAAAAAAGTAACAGGTCTTTCTCTCTTATGCAAAGCCAGTAAAAACATTTGTAACCGCTAAATATGTACTTGTGTGCTGGCGATTACATTGCCGGCTCAAAAACTCAAGGTTAAAAGGACTGATAGCCCATTTAGATTGCCGTATCAGATTTTAGTCCATTTGTTTGTATGCATCGTGTGTAAGTTTGTCGTACATAGCTCATGTACGTGTGTATAACGTGAACCCAGCGCGTATGTGCTAACAATTGTGGTCAGTAACGACGCAGGTGGGGCATATTAAAAAAATCAAGTTGAGCGTGATTCAACGACTTTGTGGCTGCCCAAGAACTTGGGTAAATCATTTCCTGATGCATTTCTTGGCATTTTTCCAGCATCAAGGTGCTGTATAAAATATTCAGAATGACCATTATACATTGAGGTTAAGACCGCTCCGATTATGGCATTGGAGCTGCGGTGACCTAAATAGCACAAGTGCAACTTATTCCGCCTTGGCATTTTTAATGCCACTTGGACTCCTTGCACAAGTAGACCAGCCGTACCGGAAGATTATGTGGGTGACAGCTACCTTATAGTCACGAGGACAGATCTAACAGCTAGGGAAACGGCTGAAACATGGCATTTTGAGGTTGAGAGTCCCTGATGGGCCTCTCAGTCCGGCTCCAATTGGACTGGGGATGCTTTCAAAGAGTTGAAACAAACTCCGTGGTAGGCTTGACCTCTTTCTTCTGCAATTAATGAACAAGTAGTCCTTTGAAGTTGTCCTGCAGCAAACATAGATCCTTGCATCTATTTTCATGTTGCTGTGGGAATCAGCACTCACACCTTTTTACTAATTCAACCATTATCTTGCAGTATCTTCTGGGTTAGGTAATATTAGAAAAGCGTTGTTGTCATGGCGACGACAAATCAACAATTACATCTAATTATCGCATATGACTGATAGACATTTCAAGGGTCACCATTTAAAACGCAGAAATTTTCAATGAAAACACGAAATGTATAGCTCCCTGTTCCAGCATCGTCGGTTGAACGCAGTCACTTTTTGCTTACGACTCAAGAGTAATTCACTAAGTCCAGTGAATCCAGTATCCACCATGAATGGGACCAGATCAAATCAATCATATTTCTCAATCATGTTTCTTTCTTAACACTCATTCATTTCTGCACATTAGATTTAAAATCTTCAAGCCGCGACTCTTTACCTTGAGTCTTCAAGCCTAAGAACAAGGACAAAAGGAGGTCGATTACCAAAATATAAGTACGAGAAAGGGATACGTTTCACGTGAATAGGTCCATGGGAGCATTTCTGATAAAAAAATCTTCAAGTAGGCTACCCTTGACCTGAGCAGTTACAACTCAGGGTTAGCGTAACTTATGGAAAGAGCTTTAATTACTCGATCTAACTGCCTTGTGCCCACTTCGCCGGAACTTGAAGATACGTGGGGTAAGCTGAGCGAGTACCACTGTTATGATTAGCCCATTATCTGCACAAACCCATTAAGAGTCCATTACAAATAATTACTTTCACTGAGCCAGCAATTTTCCTCCAAAGCCGTTCCATAACTCCCACAACGACGAGGCTAACGTTTAGTAATTAGATCTCTTATTTCCGACAACTACAGATTCTCATGCAAGGTTTATGCACCATCAGAATATGGAAGTAGTTTCTGCTTTTCCTTGTGAAACTCATAACGGTGTATTTGGGATGAGGAAGGATGCAGACAATTCTGAACGCTAGTTGAGAAAATTGATTGCAAATACTGGATGGACAGACCATGCTAGTGTACGCCATGCTTTTGTATGTACATTGGAAAAGCGGGTCTTTCACCTATGAATAAAATATCACGCTGATATTTTTGTCTCGGTCCGTATTGGGAGCTCCCGCTCAGTGCCATGCGAGGAGTACAGAAAGTGTGACTTTTAATAGCTGTGATACTTTCACTGTGGTGAAAGTGCAGTTCAGTTTTATTTCCCTGCACCTTCTACTTTGACAGTGCTGGAAATAACTCATCTCTCAGCATACGTGCTTCAAGATAAAGATTCATGTCATGACTACCAACTGTCACTCTGTTTGACAAGCAATATACCAAAGTAGAGTTCCATGCGATACCGGTCCGCTTATCTGTTTCTTGCCATATGGGTAGGGACTGAGAAGGAAGTAGTGGGCTCTCGGCTTTCGGCTTCGTGTGATCCTAGTATCCTGTTGTGCACAGTATTTTTGTCGCTCCAAGTTTGCATTTGGCTGGAACTGCAACTTCTGCACGTGACGCCGTGTAATTACAGCAACTTTACTAGGCGAGACAATGATGGAACCTTAGCATGACAAGGTGTGAATGTGACTCATGCTGAAGGCGATAACTCCCAATAATGTCCGACGTCTAGCGCTTCCATCTCTCAGTACTGTGATTTCCATTCCGTAGATGCAACGTCCCAGAACGTCCATGACCAGGAACGAGGAGCAGATGATGGCGAAAGCAAGAGCAGACATGGGCCGTGTCACAGATCCAGTGGAAAAGTTACGACTCTTGTGTTTGCAACGTGGATCTACTGGAATACTAGGACTGGGCAGGTAAGCAATTTGCAAAACAAAAATAATTAGCAAACAATTTGCTCAGAATCGAAAGCCCTTTCCAGGATTCAATACACCGAACTTGGTGCTGAATTTACCAGTTGAGCAAGGTGTATGTGATACTCTACAAGCATTTGCGAACTATTTTCTACCACTTCTCTTAGAATTTTCCGACGGATGGACGATGATGGAAATAGGACCCTAAATTTTGAAGAATTTTCTGAGGGGATGCGCGATACTGGTATGGATTTGGATGAACATGGCTTAAAGCAACTTTTCGACATGTTTGACAAGGATAAGAACGGAGCCATCAGTATCAACGAGTTCCTCATCGTTATTCGTGTGAGTGCATACCTATTCTATTTAAGCGTTGGTGTCATAACCTTGGCGTCCAGAATGACCGCAAAATCGAGAATTTCCAACCTCAGCAGAATATTTTTCGCAGGCAGTATTTTTAAGAACAGTTTCAGTTTTTACTCCGTGCGGTTCTTTCCAAAGCTTCGCTTATCCAATTGAGCGTCTGGACTGTCCCATTCAGTGTCATTACGAGTCTATTGCTACCCACATTTGGACTTATAGTAGCAATTAGCAATTACACGGAGTGGTTAGCTTATCTTGGGATTAATCCGAGACCGAATATCGGACAAGTAAAAAGCATACTTTACGAAGAAAGTAAAACGACTACCTCCCTCAAGGTCTCGTTAGCTTTGACTTTTAAGGCGTGAGTTGGAGACAAGTAAACATTTTGCACGGCTACAGTAACAGCGCCGCCCACCATTAGTACCTCTCAAGTCAGAGGTACCTGACCAGGTGAAGTTTTGATGACGGGATTGTGCTTCTCTCCGAATTTTAAATTACTTGTTAGCCTTACATTCATTATGCTGTTCCCTTGCATTTTTACGACATACGTAATACATAGGTACTCTGTCGCAATGTCTCAAAGTTTGATTGCTTACATAGTACTACGTGTATCAATATTGAACACCTGTCTGAATGAAAGACATCCAACGTTAGTACTTACCTCATGTACTTCATTCTCGACTCGTCGTCACAAATTCTGTGCGGTCATCACATCATTTTCTTATCCATTAGCAAGATTTCACTGCAAGATTCAGTTGCAATTCAAAGGAGGTATGTGTCATAGTTATGACCCTGACATTGAAACTTAGCTTTGCGCACGCAAATATTCTAAACCGTAGCCAAAGCTCCGATGTTGGTGGGCCATTAAGCGCTGTGGCAATTTATTCCTGGCCTGCGTTTATGTTTTTACTGTATGTCTCGACTGCGTGGACTTTTGATCAAAGTGTAGAAGTAAACTTTATGATAACAGTAGCCCACTCAAGAAGTACACAAACGTTTCGTAAGCTCCCAGCATGTAGCAGTTATGATTTGTGCCGTTGCAAGTCCACCTCCAGCTTTAGAGCTGACCGATCGAGGCAAGAGTTATATGTTAGATGATCGATTTTTCGTAAGCTCCTATGCTACATTTCCAATTGCCTCATCAGTCAATGCTCCCTGCGCAAACAAGTTGTTTGTGCCGGAGAAGCTGTTACAGCGAACAATACATTTTCGTATTCGGCGAGACTTTCACATGCTATTATACAATCTTTGTTTGGTCTAATATGAGCCTTGTACTTTTGACCCATTGCAACTGCAAGCGATTCAGCTAATATCTTGATAGTCTTTTTAACTCGGACTTCGGATGTCGTGGAAAGCTTGTCTTTGGATTTACTGCTGCAAAATGAAACCATTGCAATGGTTGCTGATACGATCTCTTTTTTTTCTACTCTACAGCCACCTATGAATGCCAATCGTCAACGACTAGTGGTTGAAGCCTTCAAGAAACTAGACAAGAGCGGAGACGGAGTAGTTACCATTGATGACTTGAGATCAGTATACAACGTGAAAAATAACCCTCGTTACCTCAGCGGGGAAGAGACTCAAGAGCAAATTTTACGTCGCTTCTTAAAAAACTTTGAAGACAACGGTGTTGTGGACGGAAAGGTATGCCATGGTGCTTGTGAAAGTACTAAGTTTTTGTACGAATTTGTTTCTCAATCGATGAAATCAGGACAGGATTTTCATTCGATCCAATGTCTAATACACACGTCTCTCAATAGAACTCCGTGGCAGAATTCCAGAACTCTTGTGCAACCTCGATGACAATTCCTTCCTCTAGCTGATGCTTTAGTTCGTTAATATTGGATAGCACCCCTCTTAAAACTGCCATACCTGGAAAATATTGCTGGTTTCGCAATCAATCGTACGTGCCTCTACTGTAAAACAAAAGACTTGGCACTGCTAGCTAATAGCTTTGCTCATGTTGGCGTTGGCATGCCATCGTTATCATGTCGGCCATTTAAATACACCAGGGTGTTGCTTCGGCATCATGTCATAGTTTTTAGGGAAATGAAGCCTCTTGGATGATGCATACATCCTTGCGTGTTTAGTTCCGCAACGAAAAGTTTCTTCACCAGTATTGTAACGAAGCCCCAGACCCTCGGCTCCCATAGTTTATAAATTATTGACCGTGACACCGTAGCATGCAAAGGCAAAAGCAAAATTCTTACAAATGCTAAAACTCCTGTGTTGCAATCTTTGGCCCAGTTCGTTAGGGCAAGCTGACTTTCATAGCCACTCCATCTACGAAATGTGCAAGAGGGCCCAAAGTTATAACCCATGCTGAAGCCGGTACAGTATAGCCAGTGAAATGCTTCTCAGCTCTCACAGATTAGAAATTGAGAGAAGGCCATTACGCTTTCTTTGTTGTTGCTGTGCGTCACGTTACAAAGCAACTCATTACATTGCATATTCTTCAGGGAGCACGGCATAGGAGGGTGAAAGGAAATCGATAGAGAAAGCTTGTTCTTTAGCGTATCACTCTAGCAGCTGACCTAATACTTGAGGCGACAACATTCGACGAACAATAAGCGTTAAAATTTGTTTTTACCTCTACGTAAACTTATGTTCTTTTCATGTTCACAATAGCCTTGCTATGGTCAAGAATTTGCTGCTGGAAGACGCCGAATAATGCAATTTTCCAGCATATATAGAGAAAATTACTCCCAAAATCATTAGTCAAAGGAATTCGTACATTGCCTTCCCATTTGCTATAACGTTTCATTTCTTCGCCCACGGTGATTGCCTTGACTGTGGCCTTGGTCGTTTGATTTATTAGTCTCTCCGGATTGCGAAATCGCCATATGAGCGTATGAGTTCCAGGCTGAAAAAATAACATCTTTATCAAGTAATAAAAATCATCAGTGGCAAATACTATGAGAGAGTTAATTCATTCTGGACTGTGATGACATTGAGAGACTCAATCAAAAGTAGCTCCTCCGAATTTAAATGTCATAAAACTTTCAAAATTAAGTCTTGGACCCGAGCGGATGAAACCTTGAATGAATATATGATTGTAGATTGATCATGATTAATGTCTCATTGAATTGTGAACAGGTCACTTTGGAAGAGTTTATGGATTATTACTCCGGCGTGAGCGCGTCTATCGACCACGACGCTTATTTCGACCTTATGATGAGGAACGCATGGAAATTGTGAATTTCTGTGATCACATTCTTCTTAAAAAACTTACTTTTAATCGTCTTTTCCGAAAGGTGCATAAATGTAACGCTCTGTCAATAAATCAAATTCTGTACTTGTGAAATCAATCGTGTTTGCTTAATTGTTCTTGATTCGCATCTCATTTTCGTGCTTAATTTACACTTTTTCAATCGTCTTTTCCGAAAGGTGCATAAATGTAACGCTCTGTCAATAAATCAAATTCTGTACTTGTGAAATCAATCGTGTTTGCGTAATTGTTCTTGATTCGCATCTCATTTTCGTGCTTAGTAATTTACACTGTTCCCGAGTAAAATTTGTATTTCTGTTAAGTTGCACAGCACTAATTTGAAGAAAGCCAGTGCAAAATCACCATCCCGATCGTTTTGTGCTGCTACGATGATAACGACGGCCTAAAGATATGCATAACTGCGCAGAAAGTTAAACGAACTTGCCATTAAAAGCGTATTCTGAGGGTACTTTGCTATCCACCTTGTTTGAGATATCGGTAAGATTCGTTTCGTGTTAAATCTAGTCAATAAGAGCATTACGTCTGAATTTGAACATGTGTCACGGACGATGATCAACGAGTCATTGAGGAGGCTAAGTAATCGGAAAACAATAAGGACAAGCAAGCCACTTAAAAAGGTGAGGACAAACTTTTGAAACATATCTTTCATCTAAACCCCAGCTTATGGACCATATCATGGTATTACCACAAGATGCTCTCATCCTTCATAATACTGACACCGACCTGAATGTTAGTTACGGCACTAAACAGTCGGATCCCTTAAAACTTAAAATACAAGCCTGTTCCCTGTACTAATAACAACCATGCCCTTCCTCACGTATCAATTACTTTATGCAGTCTTGCATGCGCTTGGTCAAATAAGTACCTGAATGGAAAAGGTCAAAGTATTCGTCCTGAAAGTTATGTCCAGCGAAGTAAATGTGAGTTGTACCTGTGCCGTACCTCAGGGACACTATGGAGATTAACTGCGTCGCTTTGAGCAAGTCAAGGATGCGATGCGATTGGAGACTTCTTCTCATGTAAGCCAATGAAGACAAACGTATCAGTGGCAGTGGGAGAAGAGCGGAAATGAGTTGCTTTTTTTGTTTAAGGGGAAAAGATTTGAGAAATGTGCCACACTATCGTTTCAGCTGTAACGGCGTTAGACCCGATGAGGATGTGATTGGAAACTTGAGGGATCGCAAACGTAAATGGGATGGGGAAACTGATCCTGAAATAAATGCTAAAACTGTTTATCGTTCTCAATGACGCTACATGCTATGATTAGCTACAGATGATCTAACGTTTGTAAACGGTGATTTTGTAGCAGAGGAGTGAGTATTATGAGCTGATGCAAACGCTTGCTTGGGCTGTTGTGATGGGTGAAAGGTGACTCGAAAAGGAGTGGGATGAAGCGAAGGATAGGAGAAAAGAGATGAAGCAAAATGGTTTGAGTGAGTTGTTTTTCTCGGATGCTGGAGAGAAGAGTGAGAATGAATTGACAATGTGGCGTTGACGTTAAGTTGGTCTTCGGCATTGGGGCTCGGTGGGTTACTCGAGACGGATTGGGTATTCATAACAGAGTGAGTGAGCAAACAGTGGGAGTAAAGATCCCAGCTAATCAGATTGGCAGATGGAAAAATGTTTGCCCACAAGAAACCTGACTCCACCGCAATGCCCTAAAGCATCCTGAATCCATTTCTACATTGTTAAAATAAATAGAAACTTGGACAAGAAATGCGATCATGACAAGCCGTCTCTGTAGGTATCTTAGCCACCGAAAATCACCCGAAGGTACTCATAGGATAGAGAAAACGGATTTAGTTCCACTTGCACTACTTCACACGTTATCAGTTCGCCTCCAAGTCTTGTAACGACTACAAATCCACAAGTCTTGCTCTTGTTCCGCATTCATTACTTCGAGTAGGAGTCATCCATTTGAGTTCTACGTAATTTGGATTGTGTAATTATTACATATTCCAACAGTAGGGCAAGCGCAACTACAGTTCAAGATAAGCTTTGCGTAATAAATCCTTTTATCTTCTGAGGAAAATTCAAAACGTACAGTCACAAGCAATCCGGTTTACGGACCTGACCTGCGACCATGGAGAAAGTACGGCGACCGAAGTGTGCAAGGTGTAGAAACCACGGAGTGATATCTTGGCTAAAAGGACATAAAAAGCATTGCCGATTCCGTGTATGTGCTTGTGCAAAATGTAACCTCATTGCTGAGAGGCAACGTGTAATGGCGGCTCAGGTACAGCTAGCAGCTTATTAGTTTCCAACTAGGTCCATCTACTTGCACCGAATTTAGACGGTTGATTGAATTTAGTGAAAACATTAGTTTAGTTCCATTACAATGAGCAATTATTTTAATTGGTAGGTGGCTCTTAAGCGCCAACAGGCTGCAGAGGACGCAGTTGCACTGGGTCTACGAACGATTGCTACGGGAAATCAACTAAAAGCTCTGCCACCCGGACCAATATTCGGAATGAAAATATCAGAGGCAGAGTTTCCTTTGGCAGCAAAAACTCAAGGAAAGACTGA